>WJFA01001095.1:0-24662 GCA_009870155.1 Pseudobourletiella spinata | reverse complement strand
CAAAACAGCTGAACATTCACTGAAGTACACACATGCGGCAAGGCGGAGAACAATGGGACCACAACATGCCGTCATGAGGACCTCTCTCTATACTCCAACCGTATTCGCACAACCCATGCTTAAGATGATGATAATGATTATTATTATTATTATTACTACATCCAATCTGGCAACGTAGCAGCGGCACACTTACGACTATTGTGTACTTGCGAAAAATTTAAAAAACTTAAACTTTGATCTAAACTTTCGCATGCTAGCCGGTAAAAAATCGATTGACGACCTGGCTACCGGCTACCAACATACGCTCAATGCTCACCCAATAATTCAATAGGATAACAACTTAAATGGTGACCCCGCTATAGATTCTGACCAATGGCAAAATCCAGCCGTGCCAGCATTATATACTGTAAAGCCCACAAATTTCCGTCACTCTACGGTTGATCCTCCACCGTGCACACTGTCTGCATCTGTAACACCTGAACCGGTAAAACGGTGGTTTTTAACAATCAAAATCCCTGAGAAGAAGCCCACCCCAAAAATCCTCATCTCCTCATCCCCTGTTCATATAGAGAGGCCTATGGGAGAAGCTCATCCCCAGCATTCACGTTTGTACTACTGTGATTATTTTAATCATTTTACCCTAACCATGGACCATCACATTGAAGGAGCATTGCTTCTCAACCGCACAACTTCCAAGTACAACCAACTATATAAGTATCCGCTGCAGCAGGTTAACACTTTGAAAAAGTAACAGAAGCAGCCAGAACAACAACAACAACACGAAGAACAACAAGTTGAGTACAACCGAAGCAACCACCACCATAAATTCATCTGGTAATCTACTGCGCAGAGGAATAACTAACTGGTTTTCCATAAAATAATAATATGCCTTGTGTGATCCACACCTACATTCGCACTCCTGGCCCCTTCTTGCACAACAACATGTCACGCATGAATGCATATATATATACACACAAATATATACATACATATGCATCCATCCTAGGAAAATTATCCTGAACCTGAGTTTAAAAAAGTTGATTTGCTATTGCCAAGCGTTTCGAATGAGGGGCGTGAGTGTGTGTGTGTGTGTATGTGAATGTGAGCTAAAGCCGAGAGACTGTAAAAAACAAGAGACGACCACAGTAAGCTTATACGTATAAAATACACGGCTCGGCACCGCCGCAGTTCTCTCATTCGTCCAAACTGACCTTCAAAAGGTAATGGAAACCCCCCTGGTCTCCCTATCTATCTCTTGTTTCTACGTAACACGTAACCCTTTCGCTCTGCTTGCGCCGAGCTTAGCTAGGCACGCACATACACACAAACACATGCACACCTCCCCGCCGCACACACCACGTATATACACACATACACGCACACACACGTATCTCAATCTTAACTCATCTAATGACCAGCTTTACGAGGTCCTTATGACTTTCAAAATAATTGCAGACACGGCTCTTCGCTCTCACACAGCATAGCACAGGAGGAGAGCGGAGGAGAAGAGCAAGAAGAAGACGAAGGAGATGAACGACACGACCACATTCGAGCCGGCAGGAGGATGAGCATACTTATGGCAGAGTGTGTGTGTGTGAGTGAGTGCATGTAGGAAAAGATGATGATCACGTCGATGATGATAATATCTTGAGTGGAATCCATGCGAGTCCAAAATCTGCAGGCACTACAGTGTCGTAGTATGGAGTGAGAGGAGCTGACTGTGAAAAACATCCTTAGAGCCAAAAGCCAAACCTAAAACCTCCTCCGACCTGCCTGCCTGTACACAACTCAAAAGCCGGTATTATGTGCAGCACGATGAGTCCTTCACTTCTCGGCTCTGTGTGGCCCGGCTCATAAACCTGAATTGAGACAAGTATTATAGATCCAATGTGGCATATGGTCACGATACATCCACCATTTCCCCACACGTCCTGAGAGGACGAAGAAGACGAACACTGCAGACAGAGTTGTCATGGCAGACCAAAGGCCGGGCTCCACGAGGAATACGCCTATGCAAGAATAGGAAGATGAGCCACTACCACCAACCACCCCGCCGCTCCACTATTTTACAAAGTCGTGAACGACGTCAGATGAACGACTGTCTGAATATAATCATCCTCCCCGTAATGATCATGGCCGGAACATGACTCAAAAAGTCAAGAACAATTCCTTCTATCATATTTATCATCATCCATCCCCCGGTCTGAATCCACCTCATATAAAAACCCCGCGCCGCCGTCCACATGGATCATTGCCCATGATACAAGTAACACCGCGCGAGAAGAGTCGTAGATGTATATACATACATATATAATCACTCCGCCATCCAGTGCATAGTTGTAGCCGCGTCGTCGTCGTCGTCGTCGTCAGTCAACCAGCACTTTGTCAAACTTGAACTGTCAGATTGACTAGTGTAATACGACTTCTACTCCGCTCCGTACGAAACATTTATGGTGGGGACCCCCCATTGGGAAAAAATACAAGGGCGTCACGGCGGCTAAGGAAGGATACAGGACAGGAGCCATAAGTCATCATCAAGGGGCAATGATGCGGCCTAATGGTCGCGCCAATGATGCCCAATCTTCCTTCATCGTCTTGCTCCGCCGCCAACAACTCTTCGTCCACCACCAATGTTAGCTCTGCCACAACAGCCCATTACACTATCACTCGGTACGGTCACAACAGCAATAGACGATTGTACAGCATTTGTCAGAACTTTGCTTGTTGCTTCTCAAATCCAAATGGAGTCAAGCCACACGGTGAGGCAATTAACACAGGCTGAACCTGAATTTCCTGGGATTTTCCCTCATGGAGAGCTGGTAGCTGGATCGAAATCAGGTGTGTAAGGTAGTTTCCAATCTGGAGCTGAAACCCCTTTTTGGTGGGGAGGATTTCCGAGGGATAATTAGCATGTTTGGATCCATGAAAAATTCAAACGAGTTAGCAGCACTTTTGGAGGAGAGTTCAGTGCAAAACCGGATTGATCATTATCATCATCTTGAATTTTGAAACCCATCAATTTCGATCCTATTATTCATCACTCGTCAGGTATCATTCATGATTCTGTATAGCTCGGATCAACTCCTTTGGATCATCTTCTTTGAAACAAGAAAGAAATGGAGTCGAACTTTCTGAACTGCACTGTACTCTATAAGAATTGTTCCCTCCCACAGCCACTGCTGCGGACTCCGCCGCTGCCATCCCGGAAAAAAACGGGAAATGACATGGAAAGTGGCATAGGGGAACGTGAGTAATTCCCTGATTTATGAGCCCAGTCAGACAATGCAAATCAACTAGCGTGTGCTCCAATCATCCGCTTCAATTCTTCCCAACAGGCGCACACACGCAGATACTACTACTCCTATTGCTACTACTACAGACACTCCACGGGAAATTTATCAGCAAAGTACCACTACATTTATACATGAGAAGATATTACAGAGATGTTCATAGATACCCCATAGCACTTCACTCTAGTCCGACCCTTCAAATGCAACCATAATCCCGAACATTCCCCCATGGTAAAATCCACTCCATTTCCCAAGCACATAGTCAAAGAAAGACACACACACACACGCACACAACATACACCACTTCCCATCATAATAATTTCTGCAGGGAAATAGTCAGCTGCATCCATGCTCAAAGCCGTATACGTAGCTCCTGACTGACTGACGAGATTAAAAACATTTCCTCTATTCCTATATAATACTATCATCATCCACATGAACATAATAGGAGCATTTGCGTGTACCGTCTCTCGTATTGCTGAAAGTCTCATTGAGAGTCCCAACTGAAATAATGTACCAGACTGTGGAAAGCACCGCATCCTGTGCCAGCAAAAGTCTATACAGGATCGATTACCTCCCCATACTCACTACAAGTCAGGAGTCAGACATTATGACTGTGAGCCGTAGTCTCTTCCGGAGTTTCTCCAACACACACCATATGCCTCGTCGTCCTTCAACCTCCTCGCGCACGCACGCACCTAGTAAAAGCCCATCCCGCCGAGTTAAAAACAAAACCCTGTAGTTCCCTCTCAAATCCGTCTAACATCCCACTCCACTGTCCACGTAGACGCATCCACAGACATATACAGAGTCTGACTACCTTAGGGAAAAATCCGAAAAACTCTAGCCCCGGCGGCATCCATTTTACAATGACTATTATCACCCACTTCACACTTCCACTATTCTCATTCCGTCGAACAACAAGAGCGATCCACGAGATCCGAACCATCCCAGAATGAGTGCCACCACATCCGCCTCCGCACACTCTCTTCCATCCGTCATATAGCCTGACAAACTCATCCGGATCAACTCGTGTCCTCATATGTGTGCACAAATCTTATCTCCCTAATCCTCACCTCATATCTCACAGGAAAACTAATACGACTGTCAGACGAGAGTCTGCCGAAAGACCGTCGCTACTACTACGACTACTGCTATCACTGTTAAATCAACGACGGCCTTATCGCTCCGAAGGTTACCGAAAGGGAACTCCACACACATGTTTTCAGCACGAAGGGACCATCATACCAGAGGTACATCACAGCATATTACAGTGTCAATACACTCTAAAAGTTCCCCCCCCCTCACCAAATGAAAGTCAGCTATATAGGCTCCAAGTGGAAGGCAGTTAGTGTACAAAATACCCCCACGGGCTACCTCAAACTCGTGCAATCCTCACAGCTATGAACTACCAACTACCACTATTATGCATCGGGCCAGACTAAACTTCTAACGGACAACAGTGGCAACAACAACAACAACAACCGCCATCAACGGTCGTCAGTTAGAGTGGGGGAAATATGGAGTGGAGGCTGTAAAACGCTTCCACAGCCCTCTTACTCACTCTCAGAAAAGCAGCAGCAGCAGCAGCTACAACAACAACAACTCCCATGAGCCTATGTAATGGATCCTTGAAAATTTTCAGACACTTTTACACCATCCCATCAAGTCTTTAAAAACCCAAACAAGCTTTACACATTACGAGTTTGTCGGGAGCAGGGCTATACCCCAGGAACAGCAGCAGTGCGAATGACCACAGAGCGTCCCTGCAGTGCCGTCAGTCTACCTATACACAGGCGGAGCCAGGAGCCTATACATATATACTCCACGTCTCATCAGACCATTCCAAACAACTTAATAGCTCCCTGTCACCATCTGACTGTGAGGGGTAGTTTAAGTGCGTATCCCACATTACTTACTTCTACAACAACAACACCACTACTGCTACTACTACTACTACTACTCCAGTTGTTGCGAGCATACTATGGCACTAGGGGAGGGGATACTGTCGCAGTGTCACTTCAAAGGGCGACCAGGAACGAAAGGGGTATGGTATACAGAGGTCCTTTCCACCATCCAAACACTCCACTTGGATCCTTCTTGTTGTCTGCTACTGACGTTGCGACATTCCTCCTCCTGGCACTACAAAAGTGCGCTACCGCTATAGCTGGCGGCAGGCAACTCCCGCACAGGCAGTTGACTGTGAGTGAGACATGAACTTATCCCGGCTCAACTCTATCACCACCACCACCAGTACCAGCAGCAGCAGCCACTCCGAGTTAGTCAGCGGCAGCCTTAACTTATAACGACAATTATAGCGAGCAAATGGCACGCTCAGGGCATAGAGCCCTTGTAAAATTGGGTGGGGATGAACGTTTTACTCAGCTGAAGGGAATACTTTTAATTCCACACATTCATCACATCCTTTCCTCACCACTCACTCAGTCAGACCCACAGACCAATTCACTCTGAATGTCCCCATGGGATACAAGGTGACTCAATGATAATCATAATAATGGAGCCCACGGCATCAGATCTTTCCCTTCTTTGTTGTTGTTCTTGCTGATATCGTCGTCGTGGAAAGTCTACTGCACATGAGACCCAGAGGGGGCAAGAGCTTGCCGTGTAGAAGCTATACTTGTGAGCTTTCTACAATATACACAGCGAAAGATAGAGAGACAGAGATGAAAACTAGTCCCCATAAAAGGGCAAACTGCTCCTGTCATGCAGTAAATTGCACTGTCACACGAGTAATTTGTAAAGGCGAGCCGGTGTTGTATCTATACTCCTTGCTGTGCTCTCCGTAGCATATGAGTGGAGCTTTACTTCCATCATCCTCCCTGCACACAAAGCTCCCTTCGCCGTAAGTTCGTCATACTCTGTAGCATAGACAGTGACGAGAGCCGAGGAGACAGCCCTTACGACGACGACGACGACTCTTTTCCCAAACTCGTCCGGCCCACACAATCAATTCTATGGGAAGACGCCAGTGGCGTGGTGGTGGTGGTAGTAGCAGTGGTGATGACGATGGGAAGTGATGTTGGGAGTCAAAACAAGGTTTCTCTCCCCAAACCCTTTGACAGGATGGACACACAGGCGGATGAGCGCCGCCGCCTTCGCAAACACAAGACACACACACACACATTCATACGCACACAAATGCATTCACAGACTTAAAAACTTGCACGCGAGAACCTCGTCGTCTCCTCCGCACGTAACCCGTTCAAACTTGAGCGCAAGGTAAAATAATGACGACAACAGCAACAATCGCAGGATCTTTCTTCACACTTCCACTCAGAATGGCTAATGGAAAAATGGAAGAGGGAGGGAAAAAAACCAAGAACGTGGGGGCGTGGGATCCTTGACAGGAGATCCCTGCTTCCGCTATTAATTCACCAACTCCGCTGAAATCCCTGCACATTTGAGCTATTTGGAATTTTTCCTCAGGCACGATGGAGGTGATGATGACGACTCCACACACACGGGGAAAATACAAACATGTTGTTTGTTCTTTAAAAATCCAAATCCTCACGACAACAACAACTAAAAGATCCCAATCTATCCCATTCCACATCCTTTGAATCCCATAGCATGTCCTCCAAACTTGATTTGATTTCCCTTCATTATTCGGAATATTATTCGGAAAGGAATGCGTATTAGTTAAATACATGTGGCCACGACAGCTCTCAAGTTGCAAACGCCCTTTTCCCCTGCGTTTGCACACAGCTGACGCGGGGAGACGCCGAAGGAGAGCAGCAGCAATGTCGTAAACGGCTCAAAAACAGACCTCCGACCTCTCCGCTCCAACTCTTATCTCCGCTCTCAGTTTAAAGGGAAGTCACCCCACAGTTTGAGATTAATGATCCTTGCCAATCTCCTCCACGTGTGATTTATTGTTTCCCCCCAGAAGGAAGGCGAGTTCTATATGAAACGAAGGCTCGATGAAAGGATGAACAACGAACGACTTTTGGTTAGGTAGGCAGCAGCAGCAGCAGCAGATGAAGAAGATGAACGAACTGCGCAGGCATCGAGTTGGAAAGGTGACTTGCTATGGAGTCGAGGATGCTGCTGCTGCTGCTGATGATGATGATGAAGCAGAACATCAGGTTTGAACCTATTCAAATCACCCAACCAATAATATAACGATTCTCATGTGCACAGATGGGTCACATGATAGGCGACCCCAGCGGAATTCGGGTCAGTTGGAGACAATGGGAAGAGGGAAACCAGATCGAACGAACGAACCAAACAAAGATCTCCAAACAACAAATATACATAGATAGGCACATGCACACACACACACACGGCTGACATCAGATCTAGAAACTGACACAGGAACTCACTTTGGAAAAGATCCTTCCTCCGCATACAATAATATAAACAGAGGGCTTCACCCCACACACACAATCACACACACACACACACACACATTCACTATACGCAAATGTGAAGTCCCAGACATACATTTTTCCTTTGTCAACAACAGGCCAGATGATGAGAATGACGGTGATGATGATGGCTCAGGTGCGAGTTAGTGCCATACGGCGACACAATCAATCAAAGACACACGCGCTCGCGCACACACACACTGCAATTTCAGAAGCCTCTGTCGTATACGCTATTGACTCTTCCTATAGACAATTCGGACGGTCACTGAAACTATACGCCTACTTATGGGTCGTACTTGTATACTTATACCAGGAAGTCCGTATAATAGGGCAAATCTATACAAATTTTATAATGGCTCTCTCATGTAGCACAAATAATGCCGGTCGTCCCTGTTCCTCATTCGTGTGTATGTGTTTATGTGTGTGTGTGTGTGTGTGTGTCTATGCGTGAACGTTATCTCTTTCACGAATGGAGTCCCACAAAATAGGGATCGCTACAAGAGATCTCTATAGAAGAGACAAAAACCTACGACTTGCTCAAAAGTTACCAAATTATCAGATGACAGAACACTCGGTCCTGAAAAACAACAACGTTTCGCTCACACTACAATCTTCTGTCTAATTCAATCTCTCGTCCCTATTTGTTTAAATCTTTCTGGTCCACAGACATACATCTCGAAACACACACACACAGAGTCATTTCAGTGGTGGTAATTCCCTGAGCGGAAAAAAAGATTAAAAAAATAATAAAACACATCCTGCTCAGCTGCTCACTACCCCAAATAAAATAAGAAATGTAATAATAATAGTGCTGAGAGTGGTGGTGGTCTGGTCACATGTAGTACATCGGTGGTGGTGGTAGTGTGGCGAAACCACAGAGCCAGCCGGTGCGGGTAAGAAGAAATTATCATTATCATGACGACGACAAGTCGAAAGAGTCAGCCGTACGATAGCTTTTAACGATCATATTTCTTCACCACCTCCTCCATACGCGTGAACCATAGACCTAATAGCTTCATAATTGAGCTTTATTTCGTGATCACAACATTTATTCCTTATCGCAACCAACCAACTCACCATACATACACAAACGCACACACACACACACACAGCTCAACTCTCTCGCTCCAATATAATATGATAAGCTCCTTTGGCTCCTCACATTCATGAGCTTTCCATTCTCCTCCCCTATGACTATATGCTCGAATCCGCACAAACACAAACACACATGCTTCGCAGCCAAACTTTCTGGTGCCTACCCCTTCCAATTTTTCCCTCCGCATTTATATGTATATATGCATATAAAAACTACATATACACAAGTATACATGCACAAAGGTTGCACATATAATTGCAAATGTGAGGCGAGTTAACCACGACCACAGCAGACAAGCGACGCCAGAAACAACCCCTATACGAACAACCCCTGCCACTCCACAACTTGCGTAAAGGCACCTTGAGTCACTACCACCATCATACTGCAATTACTTCCAACGCACTCATTCAACAATACGTACATCCCGGATTTGATCACACTGGAAGATAGGGGCGGACTGGCTCAACATCAGACATACACACATACAGCTGCAGCAGGAGCAGCAACCCTTCTATTCCGGTCAGATCTTCCTTTCTACCCTCACTTCTGTCTCCCCCTCCTTTACAATTCTAAAGAGCTCACTCACAACAATATTGAGAGTTGGAGGGAGATGCAAAGTGAAATGACTGTGTTGCTGTATACGTGGAGGAAAAAGCGGAGGCTGGGGCTACTGTGAGTGAGTGAGTTAGTGAGGGAGTAACTGTGTGAGCGAGTAAAGTGAGTGCAGAAAAGATGAGAGAGAGAGAGAGAGAGAGGATCCACACGGGAACTTTTCATCATATCATATACGTTATATAGTACTGCTACTGCTTCTGCCTGCTACGCGACTCTTCCGTGAGTAATTTGGAGGAGGCCATTATTATTTGTGGAGT
This sequence comes from Pseudobourletiella spinata, assembly GCA_009870155.1. Classification (NCBI taxonomy): domain Eukaryota; kingdom Metazoa; phylum Arthropoda; class Collembola; order Symphypleona; family Bourletiellidae; genus Pseudobourletiella; species Pseudobourletiella spinata. The sequence continues at coordinate 15,016 of WJFA01001095.1, read as the reverse complement.
AATTTGACGCCAAAGGAAATCGCAACCCTGTTTTCCCTCCACACGCCCGTCCATCATGAGAGCCCGACTTTGTGTAAACCTATTTTTTTTCTTAACGCGAAACGGCCAGGGAAGTACTATGGTACCCCAGAGCCCCCATCGGCCTCCTCCTTCGTACTCAAAAACACACACAACACTCACACTCACATCCTGAACCACACGAACAAAACTAGTCATTCCGGAGTATGTCGTTGGGATGAGAGATAGGTTTAGGAAAGCCTATGCCATCGTCCGTGTCCACAGCATAGCCTGCAGCAGAAGTAGCAGACCCTCGTCCAAACTATTTAGTCTCCACATGAAAAATTACGCTAAAACAGTCCTGCCGCATAGCATTATTTATTTAGCAAAGGCTCAAAAAACCCTCCCTGGGTGAACCTTGGAACATAACCACCATTCCCACTACCCGCAGCATCACCGCTGGCCACTACGTACACCCTTTCGAGGACCTCCACTCATCCTAATTCCCACTATTCCCCCCCCGCCGCCTATCCCCCCTTCACACAACGGACAAAAGGAGTTTAGTTTTCAGTGAACTTTATAAAACTTTTTCACACAGGAACATCCTAACAACTTATTGCCGAACCACGTCTAATCTCCTAACTTCTGAGCAGTCTCCTCCATAAAGTCGTCATCCTGAGTAGGAAAAAGTACGAGCAAGTTTGAGTGGGAACAGCTCTGTGAGAGGCTAGTACACTACACTACCACTGCAACACACCTCGACCATATTCTGCAGACAAGGCGGAAATAAGCCCCTCTCACACATATTACACAACGAGGTCATACCACCTCGGCAGAATATGTCCCATTAGCACGGTCAACCCAACCAAATGGCTTAAGTGCAGGGAGGAAAAGGTGTGAGAGGGTGGAGATACTCTTCTCTCTCAGTCAGTCAGTCACTATAATACACATACACGTCGCTGTCGAGCTCAGAACACTTTGTCGTCGCAACAATACTTATATTCCAACTTGCATGCATTATGCTTGAGGTGAAGTAGCATACATGTATATACACATAATTGGGGTATAGGTTGGACACCCCGTTTATGGCGTCGAGACGCCTGACAATTATAAAGGGGACTCGGAACACAGAGCGTGGAGACTGGGAGAGAAGCATGAAGGAGGGAGCAATCGTGCGGACATGACTCTTTCTTTGCTTTCATCCTGGGATACTATGCTATGTGGTGGTGGTGGTTCGTGTGTTGGTTCACTCACAGTCAGGACGACCCATTCCTCTCCGCCCCAACGAGCATAATAATCATATTGTGAGATGGAGTTGTTCAAATGGGAAGAAAATGTGAAGGATTTGCTATGGGAACGACGTGGGGGTGGTGGTGGCGGCGGTGGCGGTGGCGGCAACGGCAGCGGGGCATAACGTAGTGGTTAAAAAGGAGCCTGACCCAGCTTCACATTTCGAGTATTATAATAATAATATCGCGAGTGGAAACTGCCACTACTGCTACAGCTTACAATGAATAATGACGCGAAACACCCACAAAGGCTCCTGCCTCACCACCTCACCAACTAGTATGTAAACTCTCTCAAGTAAAGTAGCGCCTCGTAAACATATATAGACTAAACTGAAAGTGGATGATAAAGCCGTGGAAAATGACCTGCAACGGGAAAAATTGGCTCAGCCCGTCACCTCAAGTAAAAAAATTTTACGAGCCTGGATGAGCCAAGTCGAGAGATCAGGAAGGGAGGAGGAGGAGGAGGAGGAGGAGGGGAGGCTCTCGAAGCTCTCCAACTTTTTCCAAGCCAACTCTCATCCACCCGCCACGCCGGCATGGATGGAGCATTATTACAATAAATAATGCGGACGTCTCTCCGCTCCAGCATATAACGCTAATGCCATCTCAAATTGGATGGAAACAGTTCCGAAAATTCCCAGCCACTTTTCACAGCTCATCATTCACCTTCACATCGACTCGGATAACGCACCTTCGGAGCATCACCGGCACATATGTATGGACCATGCTTTCCGACGGCCTAGATGAGGCTCTCAGGTAAGCCATACACTAGCATAGCATTACCATCCAATCCCTTCCATGGGATCTAAAACATCTCCCATGGAATATTTTTCTCTCATTCCCATAAAACAATAAATTAAATTGGTTCCAATCCCTACAAGGAGACGATGAAACGATCGCATCGCAAAGCCTGATATCTTCTAGGACTCTCTGCCGTATATTTAGAGATCCTCAACTCGATTCTCATCACGTAGCAGCCCGTTCCAGGGTGGAACTCTGACTCTGACGAGAGAGCCGCCGTTGTCACTTCCTCCTCCAGCGACCGGCGGACACGAAAAACTTGCTAATCAAGTCAGCGTTGAGCACTCCAGTCCTTGGTGACTGCAGGGGACTGACTGAGTGACTCACTGAGAGCGAATAAGCTCATCTCTAACCATGACTACCATTTACATGCTAAGTTAATTTTAAAAGAAAAGTTAACGTCCGTCTCCAGTAGCACTATTCCAACAAAATTAACATGAAGGCATCCGCCGCCACGGTACTTCCTCGCTCCACAGCCGACGCCAACAAGTCAACCAGCCGGTCGGAGCACTAGGAAAAACTCCTCCACTTGGCGTTCATGTCTCAAAAACTGACGAGAGAGAAGTCTGACTGACTGAGTGAGTGAGCCTGACACTTTAAGGTCGAGCACACTCCGGAGGCCCGACGAGGAAGGAACACTTTTGAGCACACATCCACGCCTGTCATTAACGTCCAAAGATCCTCTTTTTGAATTTTATAATAATAATAATTGTTTTAAAACTAATTACTTTGAGGCCAGTTAGGCCCGTCCGCCCGTTCAAAGCCGCCTTTTCACGAGGACAACTCTATACTAAAGGATAGCGTCACGACGGAGTAATTTACAGTTTTTCAAGCCTCCGTATCATATTATTCATCAGCTCACGACTTTGAGAGGGGAGATAGGAAAAGAGAGGCTGAGATTAATTCTAATGGAATATTATGTACCTGGCCGGGTAGAATAAATAACGATCAAGATGACATGATAAATGTTGAGTAAAAAGAATCCACGTACTTATATTTATATATATATATATATATATATGTACAAACTTCCTTTGTGCACTACACTGTGGAGAGCCCCGTAAGAAAAACTACAGTAACAACAACAACAACAACTTAGCAACATAACATGAGTTTCTTAAATCCAATCTCGTTCATTCGCCCCCTTTCTTCAACTTGATGGCTGGCTAGCTGGTTGGCTGGTGGGTTGGGATGCACCCAGGGAACCATGAACCCACACTACACGACAAAGCCGAACCAGGCTGGCTGGCTGACTGACTAAAAGAGTCAGAAGTGGTAATCCAGCTTGATTAACTATCTGCGAGGGTAAAAAGCTTGATTAGGTCGTAACGCCTATAAGTTCAATAGGTTGAAGTACATTAAACTCAAATAATTCTTGTCAAAGCTCCTACAGCCAAGTCCATGTACAGACTCACACAGAGGATTTATAGGTTGAGCCAGATGAACCATCTGTACAAGCTTCTTTTTTATGTGGGCACTAAACCCACACGAGCAAACGTAGCTCACATACACACTCACACACACACAAACAAACATGGTACATTTCTAGCATTCTGAACAGAACCAGCGGGAAAAAAGCGAGGGTGGAGATAAATCTTTCCCAAGTTTATGCGTAGAAACAACATCAGCGATGTAAGCCATAGTATTACCCGAGCAGCACTTTTAGGTATTTCTCCGACCTAGCAGATATCTTTCTTGCTCTCTCACAGTGCATTCGGTGGGGGGAAAAAATATGACGGGGAGGGAGAAGCTACAAGCTTCGCTTCGCAAACTTATCCATGTCGCATCGCACTCTACGGCAAAAGCCAAAGTGAGGAGACCTCTACCACCACGTCGAGCAGCACTATGGCGACGAGCTGCCTCAAACTGGAAAATTATTTTTAGAACCATCCATGGTCTTTTTCCCTCGCATCGCATCGACGTCGTCGCAGTCGCCTTATCAACCAACCAGGATGGAACTACACACATTGCCCTACTCACACATATGTTCATTTAAAAGGGCTCTGATGGATTCACATCTCTACTGGGCTTGTGCGTAATGCGTGTGCCTCTGGGAGTGTCTGTTTGTTTGTGTGAAGCTCAAGTGAACGAACATGCTTTTGAGGGCACCAAAACCATAGCCATCATTCACTGATTATGATTAACGGCACTCTCTTATTATTAACGAAAACCAAACCGTCGCCATCCGTCGACATGGCAGACCTCAGTTAGTGAGCCAGAAGACACAGACTAATGACCACCCAGTAGACCCGCTTTGATCCCACAAGCTCAACTCAAAAGTCAGCTCAACTCCTCTGCTCTCTTAAGATCAAAGGGAAATTCTAACTAACACGGGTGAGTATAAGTTGACTCTTCCGACACGTCGTCCCTAAATACAACAATGTTTGCATTACGAAGTCACCCGATATTCCACCTGTACTACTGCAGGGTACTATGACCCTCCTCCAGTTTAGCCACAGCACAAAAGAGGTGAGCCCTCGGTGCAGAGTAAGAGGGGAGAGAGAGACATAGTCGGGGCGAAGAGTAAATAACTCCGAACCACAAGACCGAGAACAAGGTACCCAACAACAAGTAATACTAATGCGTTCAATGTTTAGGCAACAAATCAGTCTATGGAGGTACGGTCTGCTCTCGAAAAAATACAGACAAAGACAGGTTCGCTTTTCTACGACGCAGTAAGAGTAGTAGCAGTCGTAGCAGTGTTCGAGGTAGTGCCGGAGTCTCACGACCCTTAGAAAGGGAATTCAAGACAAAGGGGCGCACTCACTCTTCAGAGTCCCAAATCCACGGTGTTCAAACCCGAGGTGGAAAGGAGCTTGACTTAGTTTCCTCCTTGCCAACAACCCAACAACAAGGACGGGAAAGGGAACGATTCCACGTCTGGAAAGAAAGGGCCTGCTAGTTCCTTTGTTGGGAGGTCACAGGTGTGAAGCTCCCTATACCCACTATACTTTACTACTGGTAGGTACCATGGCAGGGTGACTCACACCGATTGTAACTCAGCTGTTCCATCCCACACACACACACACAAACAAATACAGACCATAATGAAGGTGCTCTTCTCCTTCATATACTCGTGATGGTGGCAGCCACCATTTGTCATAAGTTATCGTTTACAATGCATACTATTCCAACGATCCACACGGCTGCTTCGGTTACCAAGGGGAAAAAATGAAAACAGAGGGTAAAGGGGTGTTTAGGACGTCCAGCAGGTGAAGACAAGGGCGAAGAAATCCACCCTTGGACTCACTCACCGTCACATCCACCCGGCCGGCCAGTCAGCTAGTCAGCCAGCAGCGAGCCAGCCAGCTCGCCACCAAGCGAACCAGCCAGTGTGTGGAGGAAAAAAACAGAAAATCTTAATTGTCAAGGCAAGTCTGAAAGAAATAATGGAAGAGCCTCCAGCAAATTCATCCTCCTCCATCAAAGGGAAAAGATGTGTGTGTAAAGAAAGAGTGGGATGTCTTCTCTTCAAGAGAGAGATTGCTCTCTCACACGAATCTGAGCACCAGCAGCAGCAGCAGCAGCAACCACAACCGTACCATCAAGTTTTACAACAAAGAAACTGCGTCTCCTCCTGCTACACTAATACTTCCAGCAGGATATATGTATAAGCACGTACTCCATTCCCAAGTCCATATCTTTGTCTCGCTATCACGAAGACGTCCTAAAAAGTAACATCTCCAGACTCACCGGCCGACGGACATACACCGACGCACATGCACACATCCACAGGCACGAATGCACACACACAGACGGGCACGCCTGCACACATACGACTTCAAATTTCCAGATAGCAATGATGAGTAGGACATACGGTCCCTGTAATCTTCTTAAGATACTCAGAATCAGTTCCACTCGCCTATCCATCGTATCTCTCCCTACCTTTGGTCCAACAAACTTGTCCAATTTCTTAACCACACTCATCCTCGCCTTCCGTCCCTCCGCCTGTATCAATGGACGGACAGAAACTCAACTCTCTGGATGTGTAAGAACAAAGAGGGAGTAATTAAGAGGGGGAAATGGCATATCACATCTACTTCCCAACACCGTACGCTCACCTCCCTCCCCAAACTCTCACAGTGGAGAAGCTTCCTTTGTCTCACTCTCCCGTGTAGCCTCTCCCAAACATATAATAAGAATAATAATAATAATAATAACAACAACAGTGAATGCCAGAAGCAGGAAGGGTATATACAAAGGCTATAATGCTCCTACTGCTTCTCCAACTGCTTGCTTGCTCCTACAACATCAATCCTGATGACTTGGCAACGATTATAAGCAGTGAACCTGGGGGTTTGGAAGTATTATTATTGAGGATCCGTATGTGCCTCGGATGTTTACAAAGGGCTGCTTCTGCTACTGCTGCTTGCGGACGAGTTCTTTTCGCCCATCTCCTCATCCCTTCTTCCCACATGATGATGTAGGCACTTGAATCCCTTCATCTCATCAAACAATCCTCTTTGAGTTGCTAACCAAGAACCGGAGGAAAACCAACAACACAGTGCACAACTGACAGGGTCGGGGAGAATGCTCATGTTCGAGGCTGACGGAGTGAGCACAGGCAGGAGTGAAGGAGAGTAGGCATAATAGGACGGGAGAGAGAACTGCAGTTGAATGCAATGATGAGATGCAACAACATACATTGGGCCTCAGGGTCTTCACAGCCCTTTTCCATGGCTACTAGCAACAAGAACGAGCATCACAAGAGGCCAACAGAGATGCTCTCAGCTCGCTAACTGACTATATATGTGTCTGGACGAAGCGACCCGAGCAGAAACAAAGAACTCTCTGTCTATGTCCAATCCTGCCATAGCCCCTAAACATTTTTCCTATCCTCCTCTGACTGGAATGAAACAAAGAACGACCATAATTCCAAACTCATCAACACTACAGGCTCTTCCTATAAACATTGGAAACGTGAAGCTTTTCCTGTCACTCTGAGAGATTCCCGTCCAAACAAGACTGGGCTGAATATGATCCCAGCTTCGAATCACCCCACAGCTCGACCAAAGCCTGACACTTCCTGAATTGGAAATTTTGAAAAATATAAATGTGACAACTCACCCAGAGTTAATGAGCCACTCAGAGTTACCATCTGGGTAGTTTTGGAAGTTGGAAAGTTCGTATAAACGCTCCCTACATCATCGTCAGCATTGAAGCCTATGTGACTGAGAGCATTTGGGAACAAAGCAAGGAGCAGCAGCAGCGGTGGAGGAGTCACCAACTATAATACACACACTGCTGCTACCACGTCCAACGTTAAACTTGGTATCTATTACTCCCTTGGAAACGAGCGTTTTAGTAGGCATGACTTATAGTTTGTGTTCCCTAATTGGAAGAAATAGTGGTGAGAGGTTACGGCTAATGTGTTTTCGAAGGAAAAATTCGAGATGAAGCTTACCTTATCGTAGCGGCTGCAACAGCACGGGCACACACACTCTCTCACTCTCTCTGTACACCAGCGATGATACAAACGTACTGAGGCAGGCAGGCTATCCAAAGAGTTTTTCTCTATACAGTTGCAAGGGGAAGATCGACTCTGAGATGAGCTGAGGGGAGTGAGCCTCGCCAGATAGACCGTTCTCAGGGATGGAATGGGCCCCCAGTGGCCAATGGGACCTACTGTTCGTTCGGCCCAGCCCAATCCTGTCTCCAGATTCAACGTATCTTGAGTGCGTTGGAACCAGCTGGTAAATTCGACCCATTGGCAACTGTGTAACTTACATAAGGACTTGCTTTTGCCTTCAACCAACCCTACCAACCTACCTCCCCTTGGCACGATGACCGAGGTTGGGGAGCCCGATTTTACGCATACTGTTGCGAAGCAAGTAGACTCGTTGGGTTCTTGACACACACACACACACACACACTCACAACACGCACACACACTCACACACATACACACACGAACATGCACACACCCGCACACACACAAACCTGTGGGCCCACGCATGCACAGACATGTACATACGCGCGCACCAGTATGTACCCAATACGCGCAGACAGCAGACATCCTCGACGCTCTTCCATTACACGCATCATACGCACCTAACCATTGTAGACACGCACTGTGAGAGTTGCATTCACTAAAAACTCCTCTAGCGCTTCGGCAGTAAATGCACTCCATACACACAGCTATGATGACTCAAGGTGTATATGTATATCGTGCATATGCTCACGTATGCCCCCTCCGCACCGAAGTAGTCATAGTATATACCTCATGCCAAAAAATGTAAACGTGAGCGTCAACCTATTCTATAGTGCACTACATATATACTCCTCCCCCAGTGGAAGTGGAAAAGACACAAAGGAAAACTTGTTTTTGTCTCTGAGTATGTACGACCGGAGCTCCGCTCAAACTCCTATATGGTTAGGGGTAATCTACAGCCTAATTTAATAGGACTCTCTCATCGGTATGACCTGTGAGCTGAAGGATACATTAATTCAGCTGAAAGTATATATGGAGACACACAGACACACACGCACACACACAGACATGCACACACACCACACACTCCCCTCGCCTACCGTCCGTGTAGCATGTATAAATGCTTAAATACCCTTTTACGCCTTCCCTGCCTGAGCATGAGCGTAAAAATAAATGGTAAATAAATAAGATGTGAGCTCGCGCATGTGTGTAAGTGTGCGTGTGTGAGTATATATTTATATATATATATACATGTGAGATGTGGACCAAAACAAGAATTCAACTTTTTTGCCCTACTATATTGCAGGAGGGTTTTACGAGGGTTGGATTTGGATGGATAGGAGAGATTGTGTGAAACGGGGAAAAAGTCAGTGTTGCACACTCACGTTTTTCCGCTCTTAGGAATAGGCGAGTATAGGATGGATAACAATTACTATTGTGCGTGTTTATGAGTTCTAGCAGTAACCGAGGGTTTCACATACACACAAACACGCGCACACACCACGTCCGGGCCCGTGTAGGCAGACAGAGAATGTTCTAGTGCCGTGGTGGTGGTAGCAGTAGTGATGATTTTGTGAAATGGAATCTCTTCAAGATCCCCTGCCATGCCATGTAGTACGAACGAGGGTGAGCCGAGAGAACAAAGGGAGGATGTACATGGACGAGCCGCATAAATCCGAAGTTTGGTTTGTCCTGTAGATGTGTGTGTACTACGTGTCATCGTAAAAACTGGGGAAAAAGAAAAAATTTTAGTGCACATGTGTGCATGTATGTGTGTGTGTGTGTGTGCGGGCACACATTGATGATGATTCCGTAGCTGGGGAATTGCATCCTCACATGGGTTTATACTCGCAATACTGGATTTTCCCACAAGAGAATATCTGGCACCGTATTTTTTTTTGCGGGAATGCAGTAAGTGTGAGGCTTCAGGGGAGTCTTTGGCGGATGGGGCTCCGTGCTCACCGGTGTGCTATCTCTTTCCGGGGTACAGCGACAACCATACGGAAAGGGATGAATACGAAAACGGATGGGAACGGAGCCAATTCATTTCCATAGTTATGCTATCTCTTATCCCACAAGATAAGGTATTGCGCACGAATTTTATCGTCGATTCGGAAAACTAATGGGGATGTGAGTGGATGAATGCATGGGATGGGATCATGCGACGAGAAGAAATAACTATAATGTGGTCGATGGAGGGCAAGAGCAGCATTGCAATTTCCCACCCACCGACAAAAACACCCACCAAAGCAAGAGCATTCATCAAGGAATCTTCTCCATCGACCTGGCTGCGGAGACTATGTACATTAGAAAATTTCATATTTTACTTGATGGGCTTTAAAAGCCCTTCTATCCACACCTCTTCACAAACACACACAAACACACACAGGGGACGAAAACCTCGGCATGCATAAGAGAAAACACGCAAGCCTGTATTATTGATAAGGTTTGGCGGAGAGAACTCTCCACCTTTGTACACGGCCAGATTGAACTAATGGAAAATTCTAATTTGGTTTTGCACTCCTGCACTAATTGCACAGGTAATGGGTGATGACGGTGATGAGAGTTTGGGCGTCAGAACCGTGAGATCTATTGTACTTTCCACATTTGCACAGCAGATGTTCTTCGCCCAATGTGAAAGCATGGAGTCATGTGTTTGTATGTGCTTATGTGTGTGTGTGTGTGCGGACCATTATCACCAGCTTTAGTTTGCTAGTGAGCACATCGAGGCTTGGACAATGACTGCATTTGTGTTGCAACAAGTTTAAATATGAGCTGTGTGATGATTATGAGTTTAAATTTGAAAAGAATTTGTAGTCGTATGTCACTCTGTGTGTTTGTGGTTTGAGAGGGAGAAAGGGTTAGAGGACAGGGTTCAAGGCAGTGCAGCAAAGATGCGAGGGTATAGAAAAACTTTGAAAAATAGCATGTAGAGTATGTGACAACAAAAACATACTCGTCATATCGCTTTGACGATATCCTAAGTGGGTTCCAAAAGAGTGTTATTCCCTGTACAGTCCCATATGTTGCACATGTGCACAGGGAATGCGATGTTAACAGAGAAATTCATGGGAAAAATCGCGTTGTATGTGCGTGGTACATCTACTATGTATTATTGCCGCTTATGATTTTTCCAAGTGTGTGTGTGTGTGTTTGTGTGTGTGTGTGTATGCGTGGTTGTTCGTGTATTATGTGTGTGTTCGTGAGCATGACAGCGAGCCTGAGTGAGTGGATGCTATTCCGGTACCGATGAGCCGTGCCGTCGTCAGGATTTTCGGAACCGTGCAGCCAGCAGAGTACTACGTATTTGCAATTTTGGCGGACATTCACCCGCCTTTTATACACACGCACACTCACATCGACGGAAAGTGATACACCCGCAGAAATTTATCTCAAGAGCACCACACGCCTTCGAGGAGTGTCCTATAGAGGTAGTTTAATGCATAGTAGTATGAGCAGAGTCCCATCTCAAGACGGCGTTGGTATAAAGCGACCAGAACTACTGTTTCAGGGGTTAGGACGCACGCGGTGTCTTTTCCAACATGTTGTAGTTTTCACTGCCGTTGGGAGGAAAAATTACTTTGATTAATGCAGTACTTTTAGGTAGTAGGAGCCGTACCCAGCCCACCTACAGATTCGGGAGTCGGAGTGATGACATAAGCCCAAAATAATTATTTTCGGCGGGAATGAAATGATGACTACATGCCATGCTACGATTAACTGGATTTACGGACAGGAAATTTCGTTCATTAATTATAAAATGTGCACTCGAAAAGGCCTATACGCCGGCTAGCTCTCAAGAATGTTTCAGCTCCGGCTTTCAGTGAAAAAAGTGACAAGATAAGTACAAAAATCGTAAATGAGCATAAGTGATCCTAGACACCCCAATAATTAGGTAAACTCGAAGCCTGGCACTTTTAAAAACCTAAAACTGCCTTAATTTTTTCCTGAAGAGCATAAAAGGCATACATTGGCATAAGTAACTCAAAAAAGCAAGTGTGCACAAAAAAAAGATGTTTTATGCGAGAAGTTCGTAAACTCGGATAAAAATTTCGAGGACCGATCGGCAAAACTTTAAGATTATTAAAATATGTAGTAGTAGCTTACTGTCACCTCCTTTTTATTCGCATAACAATTAAGCCATTCTGAACTGAAAAACTGGTTCTCTAATCACGAGTTAAAAAATAATGCGTAACTTTAGTGTATTGCTATAGCTCGCGTAATGTAAATCGGCACTTATTAGTGCAGCAATAGCTTACAAGGACCATTTTTCAGATGCCACTGGTGCATAGTATTGATACCCTGTGCAAAGTAGAATTTATCCATACTAAGGATCCTTCTGCATGTGGTAGGTACGGAAACTCAAGATTTCAACCTGCCACAAGGCACAGGGTCACAAAGTTTGAGGTCAATAACTGCTACGACGCTACGAGCCACCATGTATGTTAACAACGAGTATTCCCTGGTAATTCAAAACTGACTAAGAAAACCTTGTGAGATTTAATATGGTATTTTTCAGTCAGCTGTTACCACCCACGTTTCACCTATTCACCTCAAACTTTGTCTCTCCAATCAATTCTGAGTCTAAATTTTCAACCTACCGCATTCGGTGAAATCGTTATTGTGGAGTTGCATAGAGCGTCGACGGTGTGCGCCGGGCATATGTGAAAAATGAACCTCGTTAGTTTCCTTTCTGGCCAAATCACTGCACTTTAATGTTTGACGAATTAATTGAAATAATTTTTCTTGTTTCATATCGTAGGACACATTAATTAGATCAAAAGCTCCGGCTCCTACGTTTTTTCACAATTTTTTTGATGCAGGATGGATGAGTTTTGGAGGTTTCCAAAAAACTGGATCACTGGCTTCTATTTTGGTCATAGTTTACAGAGTTATGTCATCTCGAATCTTTAAAATCCTGTCTTTAAAAATCGATGTTTAGCAATTCCAAGAAGTTTCCAAAAACCATACATTTTTGTTGACAATGAGCACGCCCTATAGATGTGCACGATTTACTTTATTGAGATTGCTTTATTATTGCTGCAATCCTGTTACACTCCGTAACTCTGCTAAACTTAACATGGCATTCCGATTGTACACCTTTTTAATATAACAGTAGTTAACAAATCTCACAGTGGTTTATAAGCTCCGAGCCGTCGAGAAACATTCCTCTCAATCGCACGGGTCCACAGACGGCGCGATTCCATCAAATAACCACCCTTTGATCTCTATGAGTGAGTCGAGTATCTGAATTCGAAATTTTAACAATTAATAAACCAATGAAATTTGAATTTTATCGATCATCTCCGCTCTGCCCTGCAACCCTTGCTCCGAATGCGTCTTTGATGCAAATATTCAGTCATTTAAGATTGAAAGATTGACTTGTGCCTCGTCATTTCCTCTTCCTCCCTTAATCTGGTCTGTATTTTTGGGACTTGTGAATCTTGGAAGAAACCAGAACAGTATTTCCCCTTTCCGAAACCGCAGGGGTTCTCATTACTGTCTAAAGTGACTCGCAGGTGTTCGCAGATTGCTGTGTAGTCTTGCAGGATGTGGCGACATTTCCTGAAAGCCCAACTTGGTAGAAGTAGGAAATAGTATTTTGCATTCTAAGCTTTCACAATTGACAGCATTGTGCATGAAGCAACTTCTCCCTCATCTCAAGCAATGGCACACTACCTATTAGTAACATTATTGCGACATAATTTTGGAATTAATCCAGGTTGTAGTTGTCCTACCAGTGCCTGGTAAGTCACCCAAACCTCGTTTCAAAGGAGACAAATGCATTTATTCTTGGTGAGGTTTCAAATTTTCCTACAAGATTCTGTCACTATACCTTAACTCATTCATAAATTTATCCGACACGTATGTTCGTAGTAAGAACGGTTTTATTTTGGAATGCGGAGAACAACAGTAAAGATATATATATATATAACTACGAGTATATATGTACGTATAAGTTACTCAAAGCATAACCTGTTTTGCTAATTTTAGTTTTCCCATCCGAAATACAAACTCCGATTGCATTTGAAGAAACGTTGAAAGATACCGTGAAATTAGTTGAGTGATTAAAGCAGATGTTTGCTATGCATTTAACCACATTAGAAGTTAGATTTTACCACCGTTCAAGCGATCCAACTATTCATTGACTTTGCGTTTCTAAGTGCACCAAGCTTCGATTTGTAGGCACGGAGGCCACATCCTTTAAGGTCACCATCCATAAATGAAAGTTTTTATTCCCAAGCCGCCAATAATGGACAAAAATAACCACTGCATTCTCGCAAAACTCAGGGATGTTCAGCCCAAGCCGCACCAAAAAGCTGAGCTTTGTGAGCCTCTTAGATCATTATTGTAATGCTTGAACATTTGAGTACATTCTGCAATCAGCACAACTCCGTTGGGAAAATTATCTCAGAATTTGGATTTATTTCTGTATAAGCGGTATTATGCATGTCCAAAAGAAGTGTTATAATAAAAGACTGGGCGTTATGGCCGGTAGAAGAAGATGATGGCTTGCTTTGAATGCTATGGCATCAAATTGGTCGTTAGTCGTTCGTGAGTTGCATCCCTCCAAGGGTTACTTTTCACTCGGCTCGTCTCAATCGTTCCAGAACCTTCATAGCATGAAGTGCGTGGTACAACTGTGGAGAGATTCCATAGAGACGCATACAGCCAACATCATCTTGTATCCAAGAGGAAGAAGTTTCCGCAGAGCGGGCGGAGGAGATAAGTATCTTAACCGACATTTTTTTCACAAAGAATAATGATTGCAGTGTTGGGAGATTGGATGAAAATGAAGCGATATTACTCTGAATTATTCCACTGGTTCACATTACGCGGTCACATTAGCGGCCAGGAAAACTATACAGTAGATAGGATGTCACGAGTAGCATTAATATTCCTCATGTTGTTTTGTATAAAATTGCAGAGCCTGCACGGTACTAACCAGCTGGAGCTGCACGAAGTACAATCGTTATCATCATCAGTGGCTTCATGGCCTCTTATACAGTTGAGGTCATACAAGCTTGCTGGCCCAAAAGTTCCACCAGGATGGCGGCTATTAACAATGTACCGGCAAACATCCTTTGTTTTGCATGCAGATCATTCTTAAAAGTTCCCCGTCACACCCCTCCCACAACTTCCTTTTCAAAATGTGATGCTGGGTAACTTCGTATGACGTCACTGGATGTGTATATTTCTTGTGGTGTAGGTGATCGGATTCTGCAAGTGCAAATATTCCAGACGGATTTTCCACCAGGCTCTGAGGCTGAAGGGAAAAATAGATCCTCGAAGTCGCCGTCTTTGCCATGGATGTTTCCCTGTGCTTGAGCCGTAGATCCTTCCTATTACCGGAACTAGTCTCGGTCTCCTGCGGCACCGTCGCCAAATAATCTGGCCACCTGTTCCTCATTTCCCAGAGGAAAACCATGCCCAAGGTGCAATGGTGTCTGCGCTTACGAGACAGACTGTATCGAAATCAATGCTTGGCAAAAATAGC
>WJFA01001094.1:0-24662 GCA_009870155.1 Pseudobourletiella spinata | reverse complement strand
ATACTGACCAGATCAGATTTGCGCTGAATCTGATCTGATCTGAATCCATCTGATCTGCGGATCATCTGGTTGAATCCGATCTGTTCCGACCCTTAATTCCAACGCAGGCACATACACACACATATACAGTCACACTGTAGAGAAGCTGACAACTTTGGATAGTCCGTGGTCCTTCCCGATCCACCTAAATGGCACACAGAACCTAATATTCCGAGTTGGCTGGGTTCGCTGGCCAGGGAGAGGAGAGAGTGAGGGAGACACATGCTGGGAGAGGGCCCAGTAGGAATTTATTTATCTGGCGGTTCCGTTCATGCTTCCTTTTAGGGCCTGTGTCGATTTATACAGTATGAAATTAAATGTAAGTATCTATATATCCGGGAGAAAGCCTTACTATTAAATTACGGATCGTCTTTCACTTGCTTTTACTTTCCCTCTCTCTCTCTTTCTCGCTCGCTAGCTCGGGTTCCCTGGTAGAAACAGCTGGTTCTTCCAACTTGGGTGGCAGTCCATACGCACAGAACACAACCCATTCAACTGAGCTATAAAACTCAGGATCCCCTCCTCTGTTTCCCCATTCACTCCGTACTTTCACTTTCTCTAGTGATCCCCTCCCCCCTTCACTATACACTTGCTCCATCCTCCCCAAAGTATCTCCGCACATTCTCAGTCTCGGGCTGGCAGAGGAAAGCCATGGAATTGACAAGTTGGAGGTTTTGACATTGACATAGAGCAGCTCATGAGCTCTAGAGAAAACCTTATTAGAGAGAAAGGCAGAGAAAGAGAGAGACGGACGGACTGGACGGACTGCGGTCGGTAGCATGGATGACCAGAGCAGATGTGGCTGAGACGGCAGAGGATCGATGATCCACTGCTGGTGTAATGGAGCGCATTAATGAGCATGCAGAATATATAATTATACCCATTAGGTAATTCACGGGCAAGTAATCACAATCCCCTTCCAATCCACACAACCCCGCCGCCCGCCTCACTTTATTATTAGTGGCTCCCTAATATTCTGATAACAAGTTGCCCATCCTTGTATGCGTGTGTGTGGAGAGGGAGTGTTTATGCCCCCCGTCGAATCCCATCCGCCTTCATCACAGTTGAATAAATAGCCCCTTTCTCCACTTACACCCATATATGGGATCCATATGAGCCCACCCACTCATCGTTACTACACTGGATGTAACATGGCCGGCGTGATAACCTCTATGATCTATTTCTTGACTAATGAGTTGGGCTTCCCTGTGTTGGGGGCCCTCCGCATCTTTCGAGCTGAGTGAGGGAGTGAGTGGAGCGCAGTAAATAAATGACCCTGGAAGAATCTATCATATGTGAGCGGACGTGCTCGCGTTGGTGCTATCTTTCCGGAGAAAAATGAGCGGAGCAATAATATATGACGGGGGAGGCGTGTAAACAATAATAATTAATGTGGGGCGTGGGCTTCGGATGGGCTCACTTTGATGTGCGCATATATTTAGGCAGTGGGGGTATTGGGTGCACGAGTGTGTGTGCAACCCTCAGTTGCTCCCATTAGCCTTGCTATTCAAGCGGGAAGTATGGCGGGGGATGGGAGTTTACACAAGGAATCATTAGGTCCCTCCAGTTCAGCTCACTCTCTCCGTCTCATCTTGTCACATACTTTCACTTTCTCTCGCTTTCACTTTCTCCCTCTTTAGTACTATGAATTGTGGCGGGATTACTGTGGGGGAGGGGAGGAGCAGGAGAAGTGATCTGGGCTGGGTTTCCTTGCATACACTATGTGGGATGCTTTGCCGGGAACCGGGAACAAACTCTCCGGCTTTTGTAATTGACGCGTGTGTGGGAATAAATCAGCCTGTGCACGACAATAATGCCGTAAGAGCCTCGTCATTTCTATATATCCCCTTTCCAAGTCGACTCACGGGCTTATTCACTCCGTCAAGTGACTTCCAAAGTAGTGGCGTGTGAGATGTATGAGAATTATCTGTCCGCACTCAATATTCAGCAACTAATGAGGCGTCGTCTCCCCATCATCACCCACAGCCTCTCGACCCCATCACTTGAGCGAGGAGGGAGAGCTCGGGGCAAGGTCGTATAAGCTTGGTGGAATGGTGAATGAAGTACTGGCGGGCTCCACCAATATTGGGCGTGGACCCCGACTCAATAACCCACCCATAAGAATAACGTGTGACCCCAGGACTTGGGTGAATTTATCAATTCCATGATGAGTGAAGGCTAACACGACGGACTCCAAATTCACAGGGCTGCTCTGTACTAGATATAAGTTTATACAAATACATACTTATATACGTGTGTAGAACTTGAACATGTCCTATTCTTGTTAGTACATGTGTAAGGACAGTCATAATATGTGGAGGACGCTCGTGTAGGAGAAGCCTTTTTTTGGGATACATTCGAACTACTCCGAGGCTCCTTGTGCGCCGGGAGTTGCTCATGTGAAGTGGGTGCAGAAGGAAACATTGTGCAGTGTCTTCACGGAACCCTCAACACTTACATGTGTGTACATCTGTTTCACATCCTTGTTCACCGCGGGAGCGGGAACTTCAAGCATACATGTTTGATATCTATGACTACATGCATACACTATACTCTGATACGGTAATTGAACAAGGTTCATTTGTATTAATATTATTTATTATATATATTATATTATATATATATATATATATATTATTACCAGTATATATATACGCATACACTGAGCTGTAACCTCAAAATGGATTTTATGAACTAAAAATATTAATGTGAGTCGCGGGTTTGCTAATTGTTATTCGTCTATAGATTTCCGTTTAGCGAAAGAAGAACACAGCTATATACATACATGTATATAAATTATATTGGTACATAGGAGATAACAGTACACTGTATTACGGGGAGATGGAATAACACGTACAAAATGAAGATGTTTATGATGATGATGATGATGATGATGATGATGTACATGCTGATGAGGGTGACGTATAAAGCATTTTAGAAACTCTAATTGCTTCACATGATAAAAATTACATAGCTAATTCGGGAGGGTGGTGAGATGGTGGAGGAGTTGAAAATAAATTAATATTATTATTATTATTATTATTATTATTATTATTACTATCATAATAATGATTATATGACTCTTACTATGACTACGATCTTGATGATGTAACCTTTTGAAATAAATACGCGGAGACTTTTGCCCACTATTGAGTACCCCCGGATCCGTTCATTTCCATCCTATTTTTGTTTTAATTTTCACTCATGACAAGTACGAGCGGTTATGGAGACTTGAGCTTTATTTACATTAGTTCGAAAGGAACTAGCTCCAGCCCCCATCTTTCCGTCACCACCAAACTATAAGGTCCATGAGCTTCCCACTGACGAGCCGTTACGTTCGAGAAATGTACTTTGGAATGGATACGTCGTAGCAGTTCTACAGAAGGTGCAGGAGTAGGATAAAATTTCCAACTGTGGTAAACTGGGGAGGACGGCCAGGAATATCCATAAGAGATGAAAGCACATCCGTCGACTTTCATGCCTTCATTCTTCACATCTCTTCCAGGGAAGATTCGAATTTGTTCAGAATTACAACTGAATGTTGATGATGATGATGATGATGATGACGATGAAGATGGGAGTATGTTGGAATGAGGCGGTTACGAAACTTCCATGGAGCAAAGCCAACATGTACTGGACGCATGCAAACGGGCTTTCTGGTGAACATGCGAGAGTGAGGGGACCGTAGATGACTCCCTCTTGGAAGTAACTTCAGTTTGGAATACGGCTTCATGCAGTCGTGTGGACGACAGCGGAATGAACAATTCCGCCGCTCCGGTGTGTAGGCACGGGCGCGGCGCTATATGCAAAATCCCTCCATATTATGTGTACTTTTCGTTGGTAAAGCCATGGCTCCTGCTCTGGATTAATCAACTGAGGGAAATGATTTTGTGAAATTCTCTGAGAATATTTCTCCCCGCTAAATGATGTAGAGGGCCCGCAAGGGTTTTGCATTTTAATCTTCGAACGGACGAGTTATTAGAGGGGGAGAGAGGGCGGCCGAGCGAGCTCATGCTACGGCGCTCCTGCACCTACTCTCTCTCTCTCTCTCTCTCTCTTTCAATTTAGTGCGCGGGGGACGATTTGAGTGGGGAGGTGGCAAGTCTACAACTCGTTGACTTTTTTCATCTTCCCACTACTGCTGCAGTCGGAGCAGTCACCCCAAGGTCATGATGACGAATTTTTGCGAGCATTTTCATTAAAACCTCAATGGACTCTGTTCGAGAATAATGCCGGTGACTCACCAGCGGATACGGAACAGGATGCAGCCTGTCGCCGATTTTTCAACCCACAGTATTGAAGGTGTGTGTTCTAGCCGGCCATCCCGGCGTCGCCCCGCATTGTCACACACGCTGACAATTGCTTATACCAACTCCAAATATACGGCGGGAGGCTCAAGTTGTGTGCACGTAATGTCCCTTTGTTGGTCGCCACTCCTACTCTCACGTACGTGGTTGGTGACGTCCATATCCGAGTATCCCTCGGCACACAGCGTGCATCTGGATGTGGATCTCTAGCTCAAGTTTGTCCGGAAGAACCACAAGCAGTACACATAAGAGGGATTTATATGTACATACAGATTAAGTAGGAACGCTATATGCTGCACTGTCACACCGGCTCCCGTGCATACCTCGCCATAATTCTAGCCATAGCCCGTCCCTCCACACTTGAGACAATTTGCCATGTTCATGAACGTGGCGGTGGTAGTGAGGATGATGATGATGATGACGATGCCGATGGTTCATTATACAGCGGATACTTGGAATCCCTTGCTTTGCAAAGCAAATTAGTTAACGGATCCCTCTCGCTCCCTCGTGCAGTCTGCATCCCTCTGTGGCGTCGGAAGAGGAGCAATAATTGAGAGTAGGCTCGTCTTGATTTACTGAATTTAATGAAGTTGCAAGACGACACACACACAAGTAATATCGACAGTGATACAGTCTACATCAGGCTCGCACGGTATGACTTCTTGTTTTCTACTCGCCTTAAAGCAGAGCAAACAAACTCGTATCCGCCGGAGAATCCGCCCACCCCGCCCCGCAATCATGAGCAAATATCCTCCATTCGGATTTGTCTTTATGAGGGGAGGGAAGGGACGGGACTTTCAAACTACGGCAACGGCAACAACAACAACATAAACAAAGTCATTCCACCCAGGGATGAGTACATGAAAGCCTTCAATTCATATCCAGAGAAATTCAGAGCTCGTATCTATGCTCTCATGAGGATGCCGTGGCTACGTTCGGTTTATTGTACATCAAGTTGTGCCCCGATCGTGACTTTGAAGACGGCGGCGACGACGACGACGAAGACAACGACAACTCCACTCGTACGCTCAATCAAAGCTCAGGTAGCTCAACGTGTAATTAAAGTACCACCTGACGTAAACAGCACTCAGGTCGACACTTGCAGATCCATTATTGGAGCTCTGAAGGCTATTCGGGAAGAAGGGCCTCTGTTCACTCTCGCGGAGGTAACCGGATGGAACATCCGGTGCCCACGCGCTCCGCCGATCTAATTAAGCGCTACTTGAGAACTCGTGAAAATAACATGGAAACTTTTTAATTATGTATCCTGCGTCAACAAGGGAATTCCCACAAGTTCCTAATCTTGAACATGAGCAAATCACAGAGGCAAGACGGAATAGTTCCACTCCCCCTCCGCACGTCAGGCCCCACCAACTCATGTCACTCTCCAGTCAAATTTGCTGGAGGCCATGGGCGAGACTTTCTCAAGTGGAAACCCATGTGGAGTCCACGTCAGCATTGGAATACAGCCTGCTCACTCCCGCCTTTTCCCTAACCCCTTAGCTCAGACAATTCAAAAACGGTTCCCCTCATCCCAAGGATCCAAGATTTTCATATGTATTACGACCAGAAAACAACAAGGGATTTACCAGGCAGAAAGCGGCATATGGAGAGGACGGGAAGTGGCAATACTGCATCCTCACAGCCATTACCCATATCGTTGACATTTATGTCATAGTTTTTTCACTGGAAGAAACCCGGCCTCTCCCCATCATTCCTTATATCTCGGATGATGATCATAAGTAGTAGTAGTAGTAGTAGCAGAAGAAGAAGCATCATCATCATCATCGTCATCATCATCAACGTCCCCATCACGCTAAAAAGAAATGGAGGAAGAAATACGAGCATGCCATCGAGTCTCCAAGTCAGTGGGAGAAGACTGTAGGATTCCATACGTAGCACAGGCGGGCACAGGGCGAGTTCCCGCAGCCTGGGAAAAGGCCCTAAAGATGCCCACAGCGGATGATTTTATTTATGATTGAATTCCTCCGCATCCGCGCACGCCCGCGCTTCAAGTCATTCCTTCCTCCATCCTATGTGGCCTTAGATAAGCCAATATTTCAGGGATTATCCGACATTGATAAATTTCCTTCCCCTCCAGCAATAATTCAATCAAAGACCGAGAGACTGGACTCTCTCATCTCCTACCCTCCTCCTCCTCCTCCTCCTCCTAAATGCTCTAGGCTCGTACAAGTAGTAGTACGAGTACTAATCCCTCTACTCCGAACACTTTAACCATGTCCACTCACTGCTGGCAGGAATCCTTCAGGAAGGACTGACGGGATGGGCTGACCACGGGAAGACGGACAAAGGGTGAAGGGCATGCTCCAAGGAAAATGGTATAAAAAATATGGGGGAAAGTCCAAGCTCTGCCAACTGTAATCCGGGAAGCAATGTGGGAGGGTCTAATGTACGGTAAACAAGAGGGCTAATGGGAAATCAAATTTGGCTACCCGGGACTCACAGACCGTGGATTTTTACTTGGCCCACATTTTTCTCCATCGTATCAAGCTCACTCTCACAACAAATGTACCCTGGCAACATTATAGTTTGGCTTTCCATCATCATCATCATGGGTCATGGGTGTAGAGGAAAGGCGGAATCTATCCCACTCCACCCCGAGCCCAATAATCCTAATCTCCCTCAATCTGTTTACGGCCAACAACGTCCAATATTTGGATCCCGTACGGATGTAGCGTCCAGCCAACAAGGCCATTGGTGATACCTGAAAGATTCCCTCAGAGACCATTCCCTCCTCAGATCTCAATCCTTCAGCCGCCGTCCTACTCAATCCGTCTACCCCTCACTCATGCCCAATTTTATTGGGATCCGAAATATCGTTAGCCACACTGACTACTACAACATTGTGAGCACGAGGGAGCTTGTGTCCTATAAACTACGACATGGCCTCATGATGGTGAAGTAAACTCTGACAAGGGAAGGATTACTATAGTTATCATATGTGAAATTTCACCCTTCATGTCCCAAATTTTTCCAAAAATACAGACGACAGAAATTAAACTGAAATTTAGGCGGACAGAAATTTGAACAGAAATTTCAAATTACAGTTTTATTTTGAATTTTAATTTAGGAATTAAAATTAATTAATTGAAATTAATTTATTATTATTATATCAATGTAGTAATTAATTAAAAAAAAAAGTTTAATTTGTATTTTCGTGTACTATGTATCTTCACTAGCTAATATTATATACAGCATGAGTGCAAGGTCAAACGAAAAAAAATTTTGAATCCACTCATGATCGCACCCACGACCTGCACAAACAAGCGCCGCTACTGCACTGCCTTCATCAGTAGACCACAAGGAGGGTTAAAAACTCCCTTTTAATTCTTTTTTTTAAAAAAGGAGAAAGTTGACTCCTTTCCAGCAAGGAAAAGGGGCATCCTCAGGCCTTACCTCATCAAAGTTACACTCGCCGCCCCATCACAGACTTGGCTAACTGAGATTCTGATATGGGCCATGCGCACCAGGGTAGACCCTAATGTGTCCACCGTGTCCAATATGTTGAACCCTGAGAGTCTGCCGGAGCCCGAGAGCTTTGAGCAAGGCCTTCAACCATCATCCCAGTCAGTCACACACGTTCTGCACAAAGTGCTGAGGGAGATGGATTGGATCCATGTGCTTCTTCCCGAGGTGGAGAACTTTTGGATTACATTATGATTCTTTGTTCACCCGCTACTCCCATCGTCATCGTGCTAGTCATCATCATCATCATCGCGGCCAGATCCCGAAGAAGTTGTCCTCCTTCCACAGATCCTATATAGCTCAACTTTGACGGTGTACAGCTATAGTAGCTCCCTCCTGATGGGATGATGCCTTTAGCCCAAGTAAATGAGTAGGCCCATTCTCTGCCTGCGAGGATCCATGCTTAAAATAGAATTCTGCAAGTCACAATGTAGCTCTCGTCATTGAGCAAATCCCATTCTCCGTCCCCCCGACGACGACGAAGACGACGACTCGACTCGTCTCATCTCTGGGAAATTCTACCGGGAGAAAGCCCGTTATCTTGGTAGGCGGATGTGATGAAGAGATGAGACGAGAGGAGCATCTCGTGGTGGTGGTCGAGTCGCATTATTATCATATATAAGGACGGCTGGGCTAGTGATTGGGGAGCTTTAACTTTTCGTCTTATCGAGCCATGAATGAAATCTGTGTGGGGATGACGGCGAAGGTGGTGGGCCAAGAACACTGGAGAAAGCAGGGTGTACAATGGATGTGCATGCATAATATATATACGACGAGTGGGAGATCCGGGTGTCGGAGGGTGAGGTGGTGTAATCGGTTCAGTCAGATTAGAGGACCGTTAAGGAGGGAAAGTTTCACGGTTGGGAGAAGAGGGTCCCTCGTCTTCTGCCGAGTGTACAGAACTTGTACAGAGCAGTCTCCCATTAAATCTATCTCCACCTTGAGGACCCGCAAGGAGTATACACACCGTCCTTCTGAGTCGCTCGTCACACCCGCCGCAGATTATGAAAGGGGAGTTCATTCTTCCCGCCACCCCCCCATCCCGCCGTCTGGATGGATAGTCCTCGAGAGAAAGTGGGTAGAGATGATATCCGGGGATATCGGAGAGGACGGATTTGAGGACCTCGTGGATGTATCTGGAGATATAGGGAGGAAAAGTCTGACGTCGTGGGAGCCGAGATGTGGCTCCGACCCGGCCACTACTACTCGTCCTCCTCATCCTCTTCCTCACAGGGATAAAGGTTGAGTGTAGGTGTGGGACGACGAGCTGTGTAGCCCGGCTGGATTGCACGGATGCGTGAGTAAGACTAAACAGCTGACTACTGCAGTATTTAAGGTGGCTGCGTGGGTCTGTATATAATTGTTGTTATGATATGCTATATGGCAGTATAGCGTGAGGGGCAACTTTGCAACGGCTTACGTACTTTGAGTCCGCGGAGCCCATCTCATCCCAGATAAGGAGTCCAAAACGGGTATGCATGGAGTAATAATTGGTGAAAGCGGAGCGGGATGCTGGCGGCCTGCACTGTAGTACAGTACTGCGGGGAGGGATTCATGGAGCTAAAGTGCTTGTGAAAGCTTCCCCGGGAGTGTTAGTAGCTCCACCCCACCCCGTTTGAATCCGGCGGGGTGCGAGGAGGAGCTTTGCATTAAGAATTCATGTTTGGCCAAAAATTCCACCCGCCCCCTGTGGTTTCAGCTTGTTTGAGTAAGTAGTGTGTATGCAAACGAGGGGCTTCTCCGCTTTTGCATCCTCATTATCATGGGTAACATGATCCCCTACCATCCTTCACATGGGATTCCTCGGTGGGGCCGTCCGTCCGTCCGTACGCTGAGGTGACTCCCACACAAGACCCTGGGCAGGCTTATTATGACTTACTCTCAAGGAGATCCACACACACACACACACACACACACACACACACACACACACACACACACACACACACATAGGCGCACACACGCACACATACACGCACGAGCACACAAGTAACCACACACTGTAGTTAGTACACGTGTATGCATAGTAGGGCATTTGCGCGATTCGAGGTACTCTTAAATGGGAGGCGCATTGCATTATAAAGTGTACTTTAGGATTCCAATCCTGAGCCGCATGGGCACTGGTTTGGCGCCCGTTTCCTGAAACATTAGGGCGTGGGCGCTTGTGACGGGATTGAAAACCACTGCTGCTGTGTCAACTCTGCCCGTATTTCCGTTATCCCCGCCTCCTTTTCCCATAAAAAATGTTAAATACATATTGTTTTACTCTTTCACGCCCTCATAAAATTTTAGGATAGCATGACCGCGTACTCCTTTAGCTTTTACGCTAAATGATCCCTGCGCTCATTCAGTTGGATCAATAGACACTTCCCGTTGCCGTGGAGGCTTTGTTTGCGCAACCAATCAATACATGCGGCCTCATTAATAAGATCAGCACTATTTTAAGGTACAAAGTGGAGCAAACAGGCCCAAACTACGGGCCGGATCGCAAGATGAACATGAACAATAATGATGGGACGTAATGATTTTAAGTGCCACAGCGTAGGTCGCTTGTGTTTACGAAAGGATTTCATTTGCAGCCTTGTCTGTTGACGCCCACGCTGAGCGCATGGAGGGACATTCCGTGGGAACAGGAGTGTCATGCTGGTTCAAAAGTAAGTACTCACTTCCCATGGAACTGCTGGAATAGAAGATGTTGGGAAATCGGAGTAAATAATTTGGGCTCCAAGTGTAATTTAGTTTTACGCACGGGAGCGGAGCTAATGCTGAAGTTGTTTTTTTCCCAATTACCTGACAGGGGCAAATACTCTTGTTTGCTTCTGTTCATGCTGTGAGGACGGGATGCGGCAGGGTCATGGAAAATCTTCTCCGAGTCAGGTTGTTGGAAGAGGATGCGCAGAGGGGGCGGGATGGCCGAGAAGATTCCAAGGGTGTCCCGTGCTAAATTCGCTTAGTTTAGCACTTGAACTGTCGCGAGAATTTGTAAGGTGGAATTTGCAATAACTACTGCGTGAAATTCGATCCTACCCTCACCACTCCGTCCCTGTTCACGGTAAGTAAGAGTATATATATACGAAGGCTCGTAGATTCTTGGCAAATTTCAAACCACCGGTGCGTACAGGTGCGGACGGGGACAAGTGGGCCAGAAGTCTCAGCTCCGCTGGCGCATCCAGCAGACTTTTCCGTTTGCCAACAGGCACTGTGAGCCTGTGCTTTACGCTAGAGCGCATCACTTTGAGACTGTGTCAGTCCACGTTATTAGTTTCCCCTGCCGCACCGTGGACATTGGACAGTTGAACGCTGAACGTTTTGTGTATGTATGCGCAGGGAGATGCCCGATGAGCCTGCGGTGGGCCGGGGGTAAATGGAGACGGGAACTGACTGTGGCAAACTGCGTGGATGAGTAGCCGTAGGATTCCCAATAAACAAAAAATAATTTATTCGTCCCAATCCCGAACTTTTAGTCAGAGATCAACCACCACATCCTATCTCACCTCTCTTCATCAATCAAGTCCCTGTAGCAACTAATAAATGGGATGTGGAATGAGATGGGTGCGGACGTGATTTTTTTTTGGCGGTTAAGAGTCAAAAATATCTAGCGGGACAGTATTCGGCGAGGTAGCCTGATTGAGGCCATATCGTCGGACACTGACTGTGCGGCAAGTGCATTTTCTAGGCTCCTTAAATCATCTAATGGTCAAACATACGTCACGTAACCCTACCGTGCACCACTTGATTAAGAGTTACAGAAGGGGTAGGTACACTTTGAGTTGGACTTTTCACTACGAATTTTACACAGTGTTTAATGGAGGAGCATTGTCATTTTTTCCTGTTCAAAGAATTCCTTTGAATAAAGTTACACGAACGCATGTACTTTCCAACGCCCACACGCTTGCATCCGCCGTGTTGAAGTTCTCTCAAGTATTTCCCATTGTCGGTTACGGGGAAGAGGCGGATAATTCAAATAAAAGTGTTTCTCTCTCGCTGGCAACCGTTTGGCAATTTTGCTGTCGTACAAATTTCATTGACCTACTGTAAGAGCGGAGTTTTGAGGAGGAGTGAGAGGCATTCCTAAACTAGTTCCACTTGAGGGTAACCATTATTGGTATGCAGTTGAAATTTCATTTGTTCCCTGTGTGCTCTACCCCTCTGCCTACTTGTTTAGTTGCCAATTGTCATGCTCGAGCGAAACTATAGTTTTGCCAATTGTATTCGGGCTAAAAAGTATATGTATGGAAATGCTCATTTATGCCTCTGCATGCATTTCCATGAATGGTGCTTCTGGTGAAATTTCTCATTTTCTACTGTCATCCACCCCAACTATTTCTGTGTACGCTCAAGTGTCCCTCAAATGATCAAGTCATTGTTATTATCCATGGAGGCGTATACTTTTTGTAGAGCTGGCGGAGACACTTGATTCTCCCTGGAGGATTGCTCCGCATACATTGGCAGGGCCAACTTTCCCCGCCGGCCTCACGGCGGAAGGACCCCCACCCCGCTGTACCACAGCAAGAGCACTGCACTCCTCAACTTAAGAAGCAAATGAAGATTTATTCCGGACGGAGGTGATTTCCATATTTTGTCATGAAGCACGGGACAGGGCTGAAGGCGACAACTGTACAGCATGCATTTGAATCGACCTCTACCATGGCGTATAGTATGCAAGGACACACAGACACACACACATACACGGAACCCAGCCGGGTAACATATGGTGTTGAGGAGGAATATAGAGGTATTAGTAGGGACGGACGACAAGGACGGGGAAGAATAATTATTAACACCACCCTGAGCATGATTCATTATGCAGCGTGTGTCGACCCCGGGAGGATGGGAGTGGTTTAACCCGTAGCCCCCGCTCACCGACATCATATGCTTCAAGGAAGTAAGTTGGGTGCGCAGGCTGGCAATAAAGATTACGGATGTGCCATCAAGACTCGTCCAAATTACACAATAGCCGGCCCAACACAACCGTCTGGAGACGGCGATGATATTTCAGCCCGAGTCCCCCAACTCCATCCCCACTTGCCTCTCATTTCAAAGTCAGGGCGGCACAACACAGTCGACGACCAAAGTCCCTCCCATCATCACACAACAGTGTGTGTGCGGGCTCCCTCAAGCACATCTTATACGCTTATGGGCTCTGCTGTGGCGAAGACTCTTCCAAAGTTGTAATAATTTATTGATTACTCTGTCCAAATGAAAATCCTTTGGGTAAAGATTAAACGCTTTCACCCCCGGGGTTCCCCGCTCATCCACCGCGGTCCGATCCACCTCCATATTTTCAAATTCCAATAACAATCCACCCACACGTATTCAGGAAGCTTGCGCAACTTATAAGCTTGTATAACTTTTATAAGACGACCATGAAATGTACCGAGTCAAACAGTTTCCTGTCTTCACAGTAGAGTCACAGGCCAACCATCAGTGCAGTACTCCTGTTTGTTTTCCTATTAAATAACTTAGCGGATGGGATGCTCCGCCGCCGCAACAGCAGCCGCCGCCACTGTGAGAGTTCGAGTTGTAAATGTGTTGTACATAACACGCCCCTGACAGACCCACTAAAGGGCCAACGGTCCGGTTGGACCTTCTAGTGGTCATTAGATTTGGGGAGAGGTGGTACACGCTGGCACTACTGCACTCAAGCCTTTGCTAGTATCTGAATTTTTGGCCGGGGTAGTTCAAAACGGCGGTGTGGCAGGTCCAAGGCTACCATCCAAATCTTTATATTCATGGATTTCCCTCCAATTTTGACTGTTTTACGGGCTGGTTGGGGAAGATACCATCAATTCTCCGGCTCCTCTCGTCCAAAAAACGAACCTGAGAGACAGTTTAAGCACCACTTGAAAGGGAATTGAAAAGTCGACTTGTGTGTGCAAGTCTATCTGTAGGTTTGTGTGTGTGTGTGTGTATGTGGATGTGTGGAACCACATAGAATTTGTCCATACGTACAAGCAACTTCCCGGAAATCAGTCTGCGGCCTTACTTACCACTACGACTGCTGACTGCTACCGCACCACATCTTCTTACTAATATACTCTGTCTATTGAGCTGGAGATAAAACCTCCCGTATGTATATATATATATATATCGTTCCACTACAGTAGGGAGCAGTGCCAAAATTCTCTATGCTCTTTCTCTCTCTCCCTCTTCCTCCCGCTCGATGTTGTATTCCATCTCGCATCCTCCACACCACCTCCTCGTATGCCCTCCTTATTACTACCCTCTCCTCTCCGCAGACTGTTAGTGTTGATCCTTGAAAGTAGAAGTGAAAGGAGGGAGCGGAAGAGTGGGAACTGAAGACGACTCTCTGTGCGTGTGGTGGTCTGGAGAGTCCTCCAAAGATACCATGTATAGATGTCAAGTCGTAAGAAATGAAAAACTCCGCGGGGAACTATAGCACCACGTGCTTTGCTTTCCACTCATTTCATCACCACACACACACACACACCCACACACACTCACACACACACACACAGTCACACACACTCACACACAAACACGCGTGGTACCCACACTCCAGCTACACACCACCCGATCCCATTCTGAACCTTCCCCATTCATTTCCCATGCTTGCACAAATGCAAATTTACTTTACCAGCACCCGGACGTGTGCCTACCCACTCACCAGGAGGAGGATGACGCGGATGCTGTGTGAGGTTCGCACATTGGAGCCACACAGTACACGGACGCTTGATCCGTCTCCACCCATACAATTTTGTATCCTCAACTGTGTGAGAAAGAGAAAGTGAGAGAAAGTGAGAGAAAGTGAGAGAAAGTGAGAGAGATAGAGACCCGCATCCACCTGCATTCAGTCACTTCCTCCGGTACAAGCTGAACATGTTCTCCGCGGCAGAGTGCACTTGCGCCCTTCCGTCTTCACATGAAATTTCCCTATTTTACTCTCGGTGGATATTCATTTTATTCTTGGTTGTGCTCAGGTTTGAGCGCCAAAAAATTTGCGGGACGTACAATCTTGTGTGTGCGTGTGTGTGTGTGTGTGTGTGTGGGAAGCAGGCGTCGGGACACGAGGGATACGTCTTGGTGCAAGGAGCACGCACCCCGTCATCACCACAGTTGCTGCGAGCATTTGTAAACACACTCTGCGCTCTCTGTGCTCGACCAGAATGAGAATATTGCTTTGCGCTCAACTCACAAAAGAATGAGAGGAAGAAAAATTCGTTTCGCGAAGCGGAGAGCAGCGAGGAGCGAAGGCCCAGGGCCAGGCTCACATATATCATTATAGCCGGTGGGTTAAAGTTGGGCTTCTGACGGAAAGAACGGTCGAAGGCACAAAGGAGAGGAGGGCATAGTTGCAGTATCCACATTGGAGGAATAAAATAGTAAAATATGGAAAATAATAGTGTGGATCTCTCCCGAATTACTTGCGCGTCGTAAAATATGACGTTGTCCGTACAGGGAAAGCACGGAGGAGGAAGAGGATGATGCCATTTTGCAATGCTCCTGGTATGACTGCACTGTGCATCTGCATGTGTGTATAAGCGTATAAGACGTCCTGAGGATGTTCATTGTTCTAATATTTGTATTTCACCGTCTCCATATTCAAATCCGCCGCCCCATATATTCCCCAGTTTTGCCACACACATACACACGTCATGATAATGTCCTAATGTGTCCTCCTGTGTATCGATCTTCAACTGCGCTCGTTGAGATGAGTATTGCGTTTCATATCATTTTGTGAACAATTTACAATTCCATGGAGCATGGACTTTGTGTAGACAATAGCACTCACCACTTCAATGAGCTTTTCCCTTCAAGTGCACCAGTTTCAACGGATGTGAGAGGGAAGGACGGTATACACAGTGCAGGACTTGAGCCATGTAATAAGTTTATCATGATAAATTAGCACTTCAAACTTTGGTAGTCGAACGGAAAATTGAAACATAATGTGTCCATTGTGCCCCTCAACCCCCCGCCGCCCACCCCGAGGAAAAATTGTGCGGGGGCGTTTGGTGAAAATGAGTCATGCGACGTCGTGGTACATTTTGAATGTCCTCCGGTTCAATGTGTGTGAAATACATACGCGCCATGAAACTGGGTTATGGACTACTAGCTTAAAATCATGATATTAGGGAACCATGCGATCATAATACAGTGTAATATTTGCGGAAACTTGCATTTTATTAAGAACATGCGATATGGGAAGTATCAGCAACAGGGAGAAGTATTATAGTATTATTATTATTATTATTATTATTATTATTATTATTGCGAGTACAAAGCCACTCCGTACTTTGTTCATCTCTGTTCAGGACAGGATGAGGGACTCCGGGCCCAGATCCAATCTTGGCCGTCGCGGGAGAGTGATGACTTTTCATCCCGCCCTATGTATTCCGAGTCGTTCATGTGAAAGGCTCGTCGGAGGGCTTTGCTCCAAATCCACCTGCCTCTTTGAGTTTTCATGATGGGAGTAATATTTAATGCAGTGTGGTTTCCCCGGGTCTGGACTAAAGAAGTTCAATATATCCGTCTATGACCGCGTGCACGCGGAGTCACAAGGCGCGCACCTGCCCTTAAGTAAAAATCGAACTTGTCTTCTGAGATTGAGGCTACTGTACAGGGGCTCGAGGGGGTAACATGTATATGTATACAGTATATATGAATACTCGTTCGTATTATACCTCCTAAAGGGAATCGTGGGCCAGATATCCAGTCCCTGTGGTGAGTCTACTAATTTCAAGGAACCCATGATAGGGTGTGGGGTAAATTTATCATCTACGTATGCATACAGGGTGTCCCAAAATGATGTATTCGATTTGTTTAGGGAATCAAATCCAAATCACTCAAGCTAGAACCATAAACGATGGCTCAAATTAAAGCGGAGTCTTTGGGATTACATGCACTTAAATATCGTCGAAATCGCCACGGTAGTTTAGAAATAGGAACCGAAAAACGATTTTTGGGAGTGTGTTAACATGGGCGTAAACGGCAGCTTTAAATCTATCCTTAACATGAGCGTAAACGGCAGCTTTAAATCCATTTTTAACATGGGCGTTAACGGCAACTTTAAATCCATTTTTAATATGGGCGTAAGCTGCAGCTTTAAATCCATCCTTAACATGGGCGTAAATGGTAACTTTAAATCCATTTTTAACATGGGCGTAAATGGTAACTTTAAATCCATTTTTAACATGGGCGTAAACGGCAGTTTCAAATCCATTCACAGGCCAAACGGTTCGACACAAAGCCATCAGTTTGGACTCTTTCGAGAGCTAATGACAAGGACAATCTACTCCTCCGGTTGACATTTTGGATCATCTGAGAATGTGACCTTCAATGACCCGACCTTTGGAAAATTGCGACATGACCTTTCGGCCCGACGAATGAATTACCCTTGTCTTAAGCTCTCGAAAAATTCCAAATTTATGGCTGTATGTCAAATCGTTTGGCCTGTGGACGGATTTCAAGCTGCCGTTTACGCCCATGTTAAAATACCCCCAAAAATCGTTTTTCGATTCCTATTTCTAAACCAACGATTCCGCCGATATTTTGTTAAACGTAATCCCAAAGACTCAGCTTAAATTATATAACATAAATGTTAACATAAACTCAGCCATCGTTTATGTTCCTTGCTTGAGCATTTTGGATTTGATTCCCTGAAAAAGTCGAATACATCATTTTGGGACACCCTGTACATCCAGCTCCCTCACGGTAATATGTCAAAATCACATGCGCAACGGCTCGGCAACGGGTAATACCTCATGATAGTAGTATATGTCGCTACCACTACTACTGCTCCGCCATTCCCGTCCCTTCCACACACACACACACACACACACACGTTCCTGGGCCATATTCCAACCCACTTTCAAAACTGAGGATTCATCCAGTAGAAAAATCCATATTAGCACCAACCAAGTACTTCCACCATTCATACCGAGCAGCCCATGGAGAGGAGACAGAAATTCTGGGCTGTCAAGCCAGGGATCCTCATGCCCCGCCAAACCCAGTCCGCCCGCCTTAGTTCCATGCAAGTAACTCTGCGGAAATCTACATGATATCCAGCGGGGAAATACTGGTCCAGCCCCCTCCAGCTTATTGAAGTTGAAAAGTGTGGAAGTGTTGGAAGCATTTTAGGGGAAAGAATATAGATCGTTTTCCTTCTCTCTCTCTCTCTCTCTTTCACTCCCTGTTCCACTCTCCGTAACGGCATACATGCATTGAGGACCTTGGAAAAAACAGAAAAAAAATATTGGAGGACGTCAATCCCTATTTGCAGTTGGGAGGCAGCCAGTACCCGGACCTTCGCACCAACGAATACCACTAATGCTCCCACCCGAGCGACTGCGGACAAGTATGCACCTTCACGACGAAGTAAGTGAGCCTTGCAGGGAAAGTTTTGCCGAGATCCCGTCTCTGGAGTGGGTTAGAGGCTACACGGTGGGAACGGTGGCGTTCATGGTGTGTGTGTGTGTGTGTGTGTGTGTGTGTCTGCATGTGTATCTGCGTGTGTGTATGTGTGTGAGCCATTACTGGAGTGTGAGTCAAGTCAGAAGGATGTGACAAAACAGGGGGACCATATTAAACATGAGGGGCTACAATCCCCGCTGTAGCATCATACGACGACTTGTTCAGCCCCAAAGCAGCAGTGGTCGTGGGGCATGAGGCCCAGGCAAGGCTCATAAGCATAACGACGGCGGTTGACTATGAATTGATACGGCGCGCGATACACTTTGAAGGCATAGCACCACCGTCCTTCCCCACTCACACACATCACAGCAACATGTGCCGCGCCGGATGGGACTAACCTAATCCTGACAAGATTTGACATGAGAGCGGCGGCTGTTACGACGACGACCACACTGAATCCAACGGACGCCATCTCCTCAGGCTCCCTCCCCATGCTATAGGGAGAGAGGCCAGGAGTTTTCAGCTTCCCATCTTTATGAGCCGCAGCAGCAGCAGCAGCAGCAGCAGTAGCTACAGTAGTGGTTGTCGTAGTAGAAACTGTAGTACAGTAGTGCACACACAAGGCCATCCTATCCCGCAGAAAATATTAGCTCGGCAATATGCAAACTGTAGCGGTAGCCATAGCCGTCCTATCAACCTTGTATGTGCCGCGGACCGAAATTGCACACGAAACATCCCCGTTCCAGCACGCTTAGAAGTAAGGCTACGTTGCACCAACATATCCCGATTTTTCCACATCCATTTCCCCGGAATCCGGTAGGAAGACATTGCGGAAGGTGGAGCTATAGAGTATGAAATCCTGATGCGTTACCCCACAAACAACACAGAGCAAGGGAATATGCTCACACAAAGGCAAAAGGCCCGCACACACACACACACACACACACACACACACACACACACACACACACACACACACATAGTTTCACTCCCGGCAGTCTTGCTACTTCTTGTACTTAACGGCACTGTTCCAATACGCGCCCCTCTTGATTTTATTGTTACCGCACCAGCCCATTCTGTTTGAGTATAATGTTAACCGATTAGAGCGTGGCGAGGGCTGCCTTGTCCGGGGCACTGAAGATCCTCCTCTCTGTTTCTATCTCTCTTTCTCTCTCTCTTCATCATCAGTGGAAAGTAGGAGCACAGACGCCGACAAACTGACGACAACTGAAAGTGCAGAGAGGAGGGAGGACCATTGAAATCATTGGGATGCGTCAAGTTCCACGAATGATCTCTAATCGAGCTATCCTCCATCAATTTACATACAAATATGTCCCTTACAAAATGTCCCCCCATCTACATGCTGAATGAACTAGTAAGACATTACCACAGGCCATGTACTACACTGACACATGCATACATACGAGAGTAGTTCCATCCAGCGCGGATCCGCATCGGTATGCAGTGTAGGAGGGAGAAATAAGCCGGGAATTTCTCACCGAGCCATTCACACACACACACACACTCACTCACACACACACACACACACACACACACACACACACACACACACACTCACACACATACATACATACAAATGCGCGCACGAACGGAAGAACGGCCGAGGGTAATAATAATGTTGTACTATACACTCTGCCGTGCCAAAATCCTGAAGATCTCCCCCCGCGCCTATGCATGCATGCGTACTTACCCTTGGCGCCGCATGAAGGGAAAAAGTATGTAGGAAACTGATTTGAATAACCCGCCCTCCGGCTACTTTGTCCGGATGCCTCCTCCTACTGCTGTTGCTGCTGCTGCT
This sequence comes from Pseudobourletiella spinata, assembly GCA_009870155.1. NCBI lineage: Eukaryota > Metazoa > Arthropoda > Collembola > Symphypleona > Bourletiellidae > Pseudobourletiella > Pseudobourletiella spinata. The sequence continues at coordinate 4,640 of WJFA01001094.1, read as the reverse complement.
ACTCCTCCTCCTCCTCCTCCTCCACCGCGTTTATGAAAAATATATATTTATATCTATACATATGTGTAACATGAGGATTTTTATGACAGACTCAATCACAATATCATATGCTCTTATCATTCCATATAGGATCCGGGGTGGGGAGCTTTACACGCTGTGAACAGGGTCACTCCATGGGAGAGTCAGTTCATCATCACGTTCCGCCGTTTATGGATGACAGGAGAGCCCTTTTTCCGACGGGGGTCTACGTCCCACATTTACATCGGTGGTTTACCATCCGTAGCCTCACATGGTGGTGTCGTCAGTCGTAACTCCATTTTCCACCCACAGTCCCGGCCGCGGCTCGCTCCGAAGGAGCATCAGTGGAGATTTCTCTTCACATGGACCATTGGGTCGGACTCCACCCAGTTACAACTCCGTATCTATTTTTCGTTTTTTTCTTTTCTCTTGGAGAAAAAAAATGAATATTCCCTCTCCGGTCCCGGATAACAAATGGTATGGGAGGGCCATGAGGTTATGCGGAACTCGTTGGGAAGTACAGGGGAGCGGAGGCGGACATGGGACTATCATCCTTATCTGCGGGCTCCGTACGCGCTTTTACGCGCCTACTTCACCCAACCATGGGTCAGTAGCAGTGAAATATCTTATTTTCTCCGTGATTCCATTTGGAATGTACGTGTGTCACTGTTAGTACCGGCACTTGGGGAATAAGGAGGGCACAAAAGGACTTCCGATTCCTTTGGACGACCCATCCCCTCCCTCCCCCCATTTTCCCTTGGACCAACTTGGCCGTATGGGCGGGAGGCGTGCAAGTTTTCGGAATAAGTTGAGTAGCAGCACACTCCGCCCTCGACGCCCACGTATTATTATATAGCTACATATACATACATATTTGATCATCCCAAGACCCGCTCGCCAGCATGTGGTGGGGGACATTGACCGGGCCTGTACTCGAAAGATAAGTCCATTCCAAGCCCGTAGTCACTCGTCCCAAACGACCCACTCACGTCCCAGTATATCATGGCGAGGACATCTACCGGGAGTTTTGAATACTCCGTGTAGCCATGGTCCCTACGGCAATTTCAAAATTCCGTCTTTCCCGGGTTAATCCCGGTCAAAGTTCTATCGCTGTGGGACAGATGGTGCTGTGTGGTTCTACCAACTCCTTCCCACCACGTCCACGGGATTCCACCCCACCGACTTTCCGCCAATTTCCCTCCCAAGTTTATTTTTTCCATTATTGGGGGGGGGGTCTGTGAGAGAGGAGCCTAAATATATGAATTATTGTAATTCAGACTGGAAGATGGAAGACTAAAATTAACCCGAGGTATTTTGAGAAGTTGGGCACATAAGTAAGGAGAATGTTCCAGCCTTTGAGCTGGAAACCCTCGGGAGTGACAGGTATACGGGAATAGAGAGGGCAAGTTTATCTGAAAACTCCTCTGCGAAGAAAGTGAAAGGTGAGCGTGGAAGCGTATGAAAAGTGGAAGTTGCTCCTGTTCACCGGCGCAGCATGAGGAAGTCTGAGGCTGAAATGAAGTTGATTTAACAGAGTAATTTTTCTCCGAAGCCCGCAGTAGTACGACCACCACCCCCGCTGCCGCTCCGCCCTTTCAGAGTGCTGTGTGAGCGCATGTGAATATTTGAGACATTTAAATATTACAAAACTTTTAACGAAGGGGACCGGACGTATGTCCGCGAGCTGGTGGATGGAGCGGGACTGAAGGGCCTGCACACAAGTGAGAGCGTATGAGGCAGGAGCGAGGAGGGACGAAAAGCAATTTATTGGCCTTGCACTCACTCTCATCTCTTTCTCCCCTCCTGCATAATTTCTTACCACATTCGCTCTCTCTCTCTCTCTCTCCCCGTGTCCCATTTTTCCGAGGCGGATGACACATGCCGGCAGTACAAAGGATGAGTTCCGTGCGTGTGTGTGTGTGCGTGTATATGTGTGTGTGTGTGTGTGTGTGTGTGTGTGTGTGTGTGTGTGTGTGTGGTGTTATCCATCCCGCATAAAGGATGAGGAGCAGTGGAATTGCCATGGAGAAATGTAAGGATTAAGCCAGTCCCTGCATCACCCACATTAAGGGCATAAGGGCAACGAGAGAGAGAGAGAGAGAGAGACAGGGAGGCAGCCGGCAGGGCAATAAGCCCGGTTGGGCTTGACTGAGCGGGAAAATTCCCTGTAGATTCTCTCATCCCGGCTCGGGAATCCAACTGAGGCAATAATCTGTTGAATGAGTCACATTTATATATTGGAATGACAGAGAGTAGGGGCAGGGCGAGAATCCGCGTCATAGCGTACATGGCTCATGAATATGTTCCTTCCTATACACTCCTCCACTACTGTCATCTCGTTATCCTCATAATCATGATTATCCTATCCCTCTATGTATATTGTCTGCAGCTAGTGTGGGTTGTGCAGTCACCCTTACTCTCACTCAGCTCCTCTCCCAAGGATCTTCCCACAGGATCATCATTATCATCGTCGACGTTCTCTCATCATTACTTTACTTCTCCCGCGGACCTCATCATCATCATCCCCCGTCCGTCCGCCGATGCTACTCACAATCATGCTCGTGCTGGAAGGGTGACTGAAGGGACTCTCTATGCCCTGCTCCTATGTGCACCGCCGTCAGTTGAGAAAGTGGAAGCTATTCTACCCGGTCATCTCCGGCCCAAGATCTTCTTCTGGGGATGGATATGACGAATGTCCTGGTTTGAAAATTTCTAGCTCGGATTTTTATTGGACAGAAGTGCACATGCACCAGTGGGAATGGGAAAGTCTGGGTGAAAATCATTGCTATCCCAACTCGTTCCAAGTGTATGTGTGTGTGTGCGTGTGTGTGTGTGTTTGAGTTTCTGTGTGTATGAGTGCCTGCGTGACTGAGTTTCTGTGTGTATGAGTGCCTGCGTGAGTGAGTTTCTGTGTGTATGAGAGTGCAAGCGTGTATGAGTGTGTGTGTGTGTGTGTAGGTGTGCGTGTGTGTTTTCCCCGTGGAGTAAAAATTTCCAAGGCCTTCCATCTCCACAGTATCCACATTGCCACTTGAAACTTTTTCCCCGGTATATTTTTTTGGAAATCCCAAGTTTGAAGCCTCTACCTACACACACGTACATAAATATCCTTTCGTCATCATCACAGTTTCCACACGTTCAATTGAGCGTGGAGAAAGCGTGTGGAAAACTAAAAGTTGTTGATGATGGAATTTCACTCCATAAGAGTTCCTCTATCCAGCTCGTTGAAAAAAATGAAGGTTGAGCAACAGAGGGGCTCGGGGTGGTGGTGGTGGTGGTGGGCGCCTGACGGCCTGTGAGCGGCACTTTCATCACATTGATATGCAGTGGTGAGATTCCTTGAGGGAGATAACTCGTGAATCATACCTCATCAATCACTGTTTCGTGAAGTGAACCATTCTAATCGTTTCCAAAATAATGTGATGATAACTGTACGAATTGCTATGTGTGCTCCCTCCGTGAGGAGGCTCAGGGGCTCATCCCCTTCATATCCATATAATGGCTTCCCGCGCCTGGGCTCCATGCATTTTATAAACTATGGCGGTGTAGGCGAGCAGAGATATGTTGGAGGACAGGACAGCAACACTTTGGATCATTTCACTCCAGCTATTCCGCTATTCTGCTCGCTCCAAACGTGCACACACACCCTCGCCCCGCTTATTCCCAGCCATGCGTTGGCACAGTGGGAAAGTACATACATGGTTAATAAAATAATTTACATCTGCTCCCGCACCCTCCATACCAGTAGGAGTTGGGCCAAAGTCACCCCTTTACATCACGTCTCCCCATCTGATGTCCCTTGAAATTATAATGCATGACAGGGCATTACAATAGCAATGCAATGTAGTTGCAGCACGCCAATGTTCTCCTACCATTCTCGATTCCAACAAAACGGACAGTCGAATTCCTCTAATTTTTTTTTGGAAAAAAAGTGAAAAAAAATCAATTTTTTACCAACCAGTACGTGCTGCTAGGATTCTGTACTGATGATGATGATACTGAGTAGACCTGATAATGTGTTCTCAATGTGTGTGCCGACGCCGTGAGTATAAGCTGTTAAAGATGACCGGATGATGACTCGTCATCTCTCAGCCTCATACCTCCCATCTTTCTCTCTCTCTCTCTCTCTCTCTCTCTCTCTCTCCAGTCAATCAGTAAATTGAAGATGGCGAAAGGGGGAAAAATCCAATGTATTATTATTATTATGATAGGAAGACGGAGCAGGAGCAGCTCCGTTATGAAATCTCTCCCATGTACACAGTCTCATGGCCCGCAGCGGCATCCCATTTCCCGGATGTCCCTTCCCAATAAATCCAATGTATGTCTTTCTTTCTCTGCCTCTTCCCTACAGGATGATAGTCGGGGGAGGGAGGCCTTCATTTATATTCAACGAGATTGCCAACTCCCTTAAGGGCTCCTCCGCCGCCGCCGCCGCTCTTCCTCGCCCCCTTTGTCGTCTCCTTTCTCAAAATTACCATATCTCATGAATGAATGAGCCTGTTAATTCGTCATTTTTCCAGCGTGCCCCCCCGTATGGGATGAACACAACAACTTTTTCCCAATCTTCCCTCCCACTACTGCTACTACTGCTGTGCGGACATGCCAACAGTAGTGTGAGGGCA
>WJFA01001093.1:0-24699 GCA_009870155.1 Pseudobourletiella spinata | reverse complement strand
TACTCTCACAGTCGCTCGTGGTTTGGCGACATAGATCTCTTCTTGCCTTTCTTTACAGTGATATGATGGAGAGAAAAATATTAGCGCCAGGACGAGAGGATGAGACATGCCGAAATCAACCTCATGACTGACTCCAAAAATTTATTTTGTTATTTTCTTATTGTATTTTGGATGTCCGGGGTTCTGAAATAGTAAGCGGAACAGTACTAAATTTCAATTAAAATGACTAAGTTCATCGTCTGCATCAGGTGGGTGTGGACATGAGCACCATCTTCAGCGGAACAGAATTTTAATCAGTAATGGGAGATAATGTGCATGAAGCATGGCCAACTGGCATGATTGAAGCAAGACGAATTGATGAAAATCTGAAGGAATGAGCCAGTTCTTAATAATCAGCAACATTTGCGACTAACTACCCTCTACTAACAATGACCATAACACAGTTGGTGACGTCAGAGAAGGATAAGTGATAGGGATATCACTTTTAAGATGTACATGAAATCCAAAGCTAATGCAATTGTACAGTCACAAGATACACGAGTTTTCAAAACTTCGCTGTTTCTTACAAGGGTCATTTTTCACATGTCATATGGCGCACAGCGCCGACACCATTTGGAGCGCAGAGCTTATCCATAGATTATCTCTTGCGAAGCAGTTAGGTGTGGAAACTCAGATTTGACCCTTCTGAAGGATCACAAAGTCAGAGGTCAGTAGTTGCCAAGGTCTAACTATGCGAAGGGGGGATACGACTTGTAACTAAAAAATCCTATGTTAAATCACGTAAGGATTTTCCTGTTTCGAATTTCGAGTGACTTATCATTAATCCACATAGTGCCTGATGCGGTCAAAATCTGTCATCACAATTTTTGCCTCAGAACGCTGTGAAATTTTCAGAAAGTGTGAAACATAGGTTTTGTTGATCTTACAAGTTCATAATACTTGCACAGTACAACAACAGGGATGGGATTTTTGCGGCATTTATCGAAAATCACTCGAAACAAAAAACGGCCATTTGCTCATGGGATTTTTCAGTTAGCACGTACTAACCCCTTCGCATAGTTTTACCTCAGAACTTTGTGACCCACTACCCGGGTCAAACCTGAGTTTCCGCACCTCATGCTTTGGGATACGTATTCTTTATGAATTAGCTCTGCGCTCAATAGGATGCCGGCGCTGTGCGCCATTTACATGTGAAAAGTGACCCTTGTTAGTTTATTATGTGAGAAGAATTGGCGATGTACATACAGAAAAATACTGGTTTTGAGTTGCAAAAATTATATATAACCATGCAATCGACCACGTGGGACGGTTTCAGTGTCACTCAAACCATTGCATCTACATCCTATATGAATAGGAACGAGCAGAATAGCAGACAGAGGACAGACACAGCACAGCCTGCCGAGCAATTTGAACTGTTCCCGGGCTCCATACTAAACGAGCTCCTCACTTCACAGTTCCACTTGGCTCGAAAGTCGCAATACGCCCCTCGACTCGAGCCGCACGAGTAAAACAAAAGTGTGGCAAAGCCGCGTATAGCATTACTTTGACGTACATACACCGGCAGCCCATCGATTCTGTGGGAAGTGGCAAATAGCAGAAGGCTCGCAGTAACACTGACAACAGCAGCGATTCGTAGCCAGAATGAGATTCTTGCTTCGGTTGGGGTCTGTGTTGAGAAACAGTACGCTGTCCGTACAGGTTATCAATAATCTACGTACAGTAAGTGGTTCAGAAGTAGAACCGTCCGTAGTCTTGTGTGGAACACATCTCCGAAGAAATTGCCGGTTCGTGCATTCAGCAAGTGTACCAAAACTAACAGAAATAATGGGATACACAATTGAAGAGCGTGGAGGAGTGAACACCCCGGAATACCGGCTTTACTTCCGTAAGCACATTTACGGCAAATTTTAACTGGTGGTAAAGCTTCCAGGGGTATTGCGTCATACAACTGTATTGATTTTTTGCATGATATATTACAGGTGATGAGAATGGACCGATTTCCCCATTCCATGACATTCCACTGCGGGCGGATCCGGAAAAGAAGATATTCAACATGGTTGTGGAAATACCGCGGTGGACCAATGCTAAAATGGAAGTACGAACGACCTTGCACTATCTCATTTACTGAACACTTGAGTTATGCAATAGTGCTGCACAAAAATGGTTTACGAATGACAAGTAACTCCAGGGTTTAGATGTAATTGGAATGGTATCATTAGAATGTTGAGCATGATAGGACCGGATAAGACCTGTTATTCCTACACTTATGTGCAGTACTATTGTGTAGAGTACTTTTGTATACTGATGATTACCTTATCTGCCGCAGATAGCGACCAAAGATCCTCTAAACCCTATTAAGCAGGACGTGAAGAAGGGGAAACTTCGGTATGTGCACAACTGTTTCCCGCATCACGGGTATATTTGGAATTACGGGGCCCTCCCGCAGGTAATTTTTCTCCAGAATACGATGACCTTGAACTTTAGACTCTGTGAATTTAAAATCACGCGGTTCGGTTCAGTTGCGTAGTTGCTCACTTCTGTGTTACATATCATGATGAAATTCTGTAGACTTGGGAAGATCCAAATCACGTAGACCCGGTTACTGGTTGTAAGGGTGACAATGATCCTATCGACGTTTGTGAAATTGGATCAAGAGTGAGTGTAACATTTCCTTCCTTGAATTTCAACATCTGATTGTAGTATGATATAATGTATTGCGCCTTTCTTTCATAGATCCATCGGAGAGGCTCCGTTGTGCCCGTGAAAATCTTGGGTGTGTTTGCTTTAATAGACGAAGGTCAGCGACTTTAAACTGTATGTTACTTGTGCTATAAAATCACGTGCTAGGTAATTTACTGACTGTCACCTGTGGCCTTAGGTGAGACTGATTGGAAGCTGCTGGCGATTGATGTAAACGATCCTATGGCGGACAAGCTTAATGGTGAGATTGGGGTTTTTGTGGTTTCTGATTGAGTCTGAATCCATTAGTAGGAACATTGTAGTGATATGTTCAACTTTTGGCTGCAGATATTGAAGACATTGAGAAAGTAATGCCTGGATATTTACGTGCAACTGTGGAATGGTTCCGAATCTATAAAATTCCTGATGGAAAACCTGAAAACCAATTTGCTTTCAACGGAGAAGCGAAGAGCGCAGAGTTTGCATTGAAGGTTGTGGAAGAGACGCATAAATACTGGCAAGCTCTTGTAGCTCGTCAAGTTCCTAACAACGAGCTTGCCTTGTAAGACTCCAGGAAAAGAAGTACTACGTTCAGAACTACCCTTGAGCCTCGAATTTAATCAGTACCTGTACATTTTGTTGCAGTGACAAGCTGGAAAAGGACGCTGCTGAAACTGTTGTGGCAGCTAATCCACCTTACAGCTGCGGAGTGCCGGTGGATTCACTAGTTGGTAATGCCTTCAATTATAGTAGCGTATTTTTGCACATAAATGTTGCGCGACAATTTGTTCTGGACTTGCTGGCGCAGTTTTGAAAACTACTATATTAATGTGAAGAACAAAGCTTTTTCCAAGTTTCACCTGCAAACATGATGTTAATTGTGAGCTGATCTCATCTTTATTTTTTGGCAAGTTCTCGTTCTCGCATATGCACGAAATATTGTAGCATCGTATTTGGTGCCGATGAGTACTTTAAGCAGTAGTGATGTGCTAATATAAGGCACTTTTGTGTTACCATTTTACTGTAGTTGAGGTCACATTGATTGGTTTCATTGAAATTGTTAACCGTGGTCATTGAAATCTTCTCAGCTACGGTCGCTAATTTATTACTTTCATGTCAATTATCTTTCTGCTTGAGTATGGGATTTTAGTGGGACAAATTTTCCACAGGTTTACACTCCTTCCGATTGTTTATCCGTGCTCCTGAAATGTCAGTTGATGTATTTATGTTGTCATTTTGTATTTTAGTCGACAAGTGGCACTACGTGACTGTGAACCCCACTGGAAAGGCGTAAGATGGCAATGGAAAACTGTGTCATCATGCTGGAAATGTGTGCCGCATAGCTCAAGTGCTATTTCATTTTTGTCCAAAAAATGGTTATTTCTGCAGTTTGCTTAAATAAAACCGAAAACTGTACGTGTGTGGGTATTTGCTGCATTACTATGGTCATCTAAACCGTATATTTTGCCGCAATAGATCTAGATGCCCAGGAAATATGGCACCGGATTTTTTGAAACCCTTGAGATTACTTAAACTTTGAAGTTTCCATTTTCTAAAAAACATATGCATTTATTTCATATAAAAATACAGTCAGAATGCGCAGTAACCACCTCCAGAGTAGGTCAGAAGGTTTTTCATCACGGATCACTGTATTTCAAGATCTTCGAAAAGTTGAGTAAAACTACAAAAACCGTATATGCTTACATGTTGTTGTTGTACATCATTGAATAAGTTCTGGTATTAGAGTTTTTCAATGGTCGAATGAAGATACTCAGGTCACAGGCAAAAGGTGAAAAATACTTTACACGTCGGCAATATATTCTGTAGAAATTAACACCGCTCGAAAACTTTATAGAGGTCTGGTAAATTTGCAAGCTGCACAACAGTGGAATCCTTCTTAAACACGGCTGGAGGCATGAGACACTTAATCACTTCAGGGTATAGCACGAATTCAATCGTCCATTTCCAACTGTGGTGATTCTGTTGTAATTTAAAAAACATAAAATAATAAGATTCATAAGCTCGATAATCATTATTTGGTGCAAAATTGCCTTCGTGGTGATCTTACCAGAGTACTCTCCTCATTTTCACTGCTTCCTCCCGGTTGGACTGCGTAGAATATAGCTGTCTGGTGAGCAAACGTTTGAAAACATTCCTGTTCCTTGCCCCATTCCACCTTCTCAGCCAAGTTCAATATATAATTAGGGAGAAAGTCCATAGATGGATAGTAGTTTTCTGGATAAGAGCAAAAATATTCAATACTTAGCAATAAAAATGACGAATTAGACCAAAAATTTGGTGGCGCATACCAAGTAATAGTGGGATCGTCCTCAGATAACCGCTCCGATCAATTTTGAGACCAAAGTAATCATCCAGCATTTCAGACTTCGCCACCAGCATCTTTTGTATTCTTTCCGCTCGCAATGTCTTCTCTGATGAGCCTCCGACATTGGCTTCGAGTGCCATGATGGCGAGGTCCTTAACGGTTATCGGCTCCTTCAACCAAAAAGAATGCACAAACCGATCGAACAATAGAATGAGATAGCCAAGTAAGTATAATCTGAACTTACCGTCATGTTAATCCTCCCAAAGTTACCAAATTCCCACAGGACTTTCTGGTAGAACATTTCCATACTTATTCTGCATGTGTTTACCATGTAGAGTCTAGTTTCATGCTGGATCAAAGCCCTGGTCCTATCCACACATCCAATGAAACTGCAGCCTCGGAACAATGCCAACAGCTCCGCGTCGCAATCAGCTTTCACGGTCTGTCCCAAAGCTTTCACGCTCTTAAGTCGAATCTCACGCCTAAAATCCAAACATTTCCGCAGCCATGTAAAGAACTTCTACGGAAAACTGAAACTTGACCTTCACAAGCCGCCATGCAGGTATGACCATACGTAGGTAGGTTTACCTCCGTATGGACGAATCGCGGCTAACTGTAGTTTTGCCCCCAGATGACGACTTGCTAGCACTGGTATTTAACTGACGCTCTTCTCCCTCTCTGGTAATGTTTGACAGATCGGAAGAACTGCTGAAATTAAATCCTGGTCGGGTCAGGCTGGACGCAGGAGTGGATGTAAAGAACTTATCTAGTTTCTGTAATTTTGCATCAGTTCGCACTAAATTTTTGGGATCGCGCTGGGATGAGGCCGAACAGGCTGACGAGTTGAAACGGTCGATCTTTGCAGTTCCAAAAATGTCCCGGGAGCTTGACTTCTGAGAAACATTTGTATCCTTCTCTTCCACATTTTTCGCACCTGGAAGCATTGTCTGGACGTAATACGTCCGTGACTGATTTGAACCGAGTAACTGGGCTTCAATGAGATTGGAAATTTTTGTGATGATAATATCTTCGTGTAAGAAATGAACTTCACTCTTCGTGGGATGAACATTCACATCAACATTCCTCGGGTTGATTTCAATACTGAGGTACAGGAACGGATGTGATCCCTTCGGCAGATACGAGGTGTACACGACGTCAATGGCTTTCTTAATGGCTGTTGAGGAAATGAAAACGTAATGACAGGTTTATTCTAAACGTACATGGAAGCTAAGTGGATAATCACGATCAGTATCAGCACTCACCACTGGACTCTACCAAGCGATGATTAATAAAGAGTAAAAACGTGAATTTCTTCGTTGAGTAGTTCACATTTGAAATGTGGCCATTCAATTTAAAGTGCTCATCTTCATGCTTCACTTCAAGTAACTCCCTATCATAATTGGAAATATCATTTCAGCTGCACACCATCAAGCCACAGTGTGAAAAATTTACCTCGCTATCTGTGCTCCATATAAAATTTTGATATTTTCATTGGCAGTTGAACCAGCCGGCGTTCGTATATCCATCGCACCCTCTCCCTGCTTCTTGACACTAAATCCCACTTTGGAGTTATGTACAGCGTATCTGCTCACAACGTCCACGATACGATTGTGTTCTTCATTCGGATTCTTCAGTGCTCTTCTTCTTGTTTCCATATTATAAAATAGATCTTCAACTGTAATGATCGTTCCCTTGTTCCCCGCGCAGGGCTTAGGATTTGGCGCGTTCCCCGGCATTTTCTTAAGGTGTCCATCAGTATATTCTGCTCTGTACGCCACGACACTGTCCTGAGTTTTTGTTATTATACTAAGGTGAGCAACATGGGAGATGCTGGCTAAAGCTTCTCCTCTGAATCCGTAAGTTCCAATCTCCTCCAGGTCTTCAAACTTCTCCAACTTGCTCGTTGTGAACCTCTCACAAACTATTGCCAAATCTTCCTTGTTAATCCCTGAGCCATCATCCTGGATCTGCAAGAGTTTCAGCCCCCCAGATTTCACAGTTACCTGTATGCTCAACGCACCTGCATCCAAACTTCACAAATAAAAAAATGGTTTGAGGATCATCATTAATTCCTGCACGGACCTAAGCATAAATTTTAGTTTCGTTTGCAACCTATTTTCCAGGAGCTCTTTTAGGGCATTCGCAGGTCGCTGAATAACTTCCCCGGCTGCAATCCGGTTAATAACCGTCTCGTCTAGCTTCCGAATTTTTCTGGGTACTGTCGACTCCATTCTACAACCCTCACTTTTAAACAAAACACCTTTTTGAAGGGACTGCTACATGAATACGTAGAGTCTGCCGAGACGGTTCAGTGTTCTGGAAATAAACAAGACGATTAATACATACATACAAGACATGTCCTGTATGTTTCTAGCTTATTCGTCTAATTATTATCTAACTATGCCAAGGAACCTGTCCAAAGGCTTTGTTCACCCGCTTGGTATCGCAGCTATTATTGCACTGTCCGAAATGTCAGCTAAATATTAATTGAAGGAAGTAACGGAAATGGCTCTAGCCGGGATGGTCACCTAGAATGGTCACCAAACAGTCCCAAAGGAAGCTATTATTTGTGAAAACAGTTAGGAATACTATTCATGATCATGATGTATGCGTACTGCGGATTCTGCACAGCCTGCCAAATTTGCTCTGTCCCTTGCCGCCAGGAAATTCACACGTGCCAGGCTGGCGCGTAAAGCAGACGGGTTTAAGTCTATATGGAAAAGAATGTGTTAACAAATAAATAGTGTACAAAAATAGAGTTAATCGCAGATCTTCACTTCAATCAATAGCAGGTGAAGGTGATCATATCCAGACTGGTAGTTCCAAGCATAATGTAATGTACTGGGACAAACACATCCCTTTTCTTTAGTGTAGATAATTGTGACAATGCAATTGCCCATAAGACGGATCCCTTCTAAGTATTCACGGAAGTAGCTATTATGAGTTCTCCGGATGAACAAGATTTTCCAGGCCATCTTTTGCACCAGGTTAGTCAGTCGCGAGTAGCGAGACGTATTCTATATCTTTGCGATGCAAGTATATTGTTGAGCTAGAGCTGTAGGTCATGTTGGTCGTATTATTTTAGGCTGCCCTGTGGGACAATGCTGACCTTCTGCTGGATCTTTTAAATGGGGAATTAATTTCCCTGATAAACAGCCGGGATTCCTGGGGGAGGACACCATTGCATGCTGCTGCAACGACTGACAATTCCAAGTGCTTGGAAATACTCCTGAAGGCAGGAGGTGATTGGCCATAATATCTTTAGGGAAAATCTCTGTAAACATGCTCGGGGAAACACTTCGTTCATTCTATGTGGTACTAAATTTTTTTTAGCAAATCCAAATGTGTGCAGTGGAGCTCAAGATAACTTTAAAACACCCCTACACGTCAGTGCTGAACATGGATTTATGGCCAACATCCGTCTTTTGATTGAGCATGGGGCAGATGCGTTCTCGGCGGAGGGTCATGGCTGGACTCCCATTGACTTAGCGGAAAGAGGCGGTCACAATGCCTCTTTTGAATTTCTGAAGCAGGCAGCCAACTCCAAGGAGGAAACTCGGGAGAACTTGCACTATGCTCTGAGAGAAGCTGCGACTAATGGGGATCTCGTAGCTATAAGTAATCTCCTGAAAGACCTTGGGCCCGTGGAAGTTCAGTCCATTATTAATATGACTATAGATATGACTCCTGATGGGAAGAGTACTCTGCTATTCAAGTAAGCCCCATTGTGGTTCATGTTTTGGAGGGGAATTATAGTTAATAATGATTTTTTGGACTTCGGTAGAGCCTGTGAAAGTGGGAACAAAGCATTGGTGCAGCTATTGATAGAACATGGTGCAGATGGGAGAATACATCCGGTAACCAAGTATTCCCCGCTTTACATTGCTGCATACTACGGTCATAAGGACATCGTCTCCATCCTTTTGAAGGTACAAATCGCATTGTGGAACTGATTCGACTCTTTACGAGAAGTCCGGGCTGAAGGATTCTATTTGGTGATTTTACAGAAATTCCCTCTGCTGGTACAAGTTCCCACTGTGGAGAAATGGCTACCACTTCATGCCTGCTGTATTAACGGTCATACTGGGGTCTTGGAACTACTGTTGAAATTTGAGTATCCTTCTGAAATACTTCGAACATTCCAGTGAGTTTCTCAATCTTTATCCATTGTAGTTTGCATGTAGTCAGAATTTGATAAATTCTAGAACAAACTATGTGTGAATATTTTTTAGTGATCCTTTAAGCGGACTCGACTACGAAATGGCTTTTGATGTTAATTTGAAAGACGTGTCGGATCAGAACGCACTTTACATTGCCTGTCAAATGGGGAACCAGAGATTGGTCGAAATCCTTCTCAAGTTTCGGGTTGAGGGCCGCAAACCGGGGGAGACAAGCAGTTCTGTGAAAGCATCACCAGTAGAGTCACCGGAGTCACCTACAGTTCCATCCAAAAACACAAGTCCGAGCAAAAAGCGCCTGTCAGAAGGTATACAAGGGATATTGAACAAGCTATCCATTGCAACGAATCAAAATTTAATACCGGGATCCCGGGTAAGTTGGCTACTCTCGTGCAATTTACCTCATTAAATATCTTAGGAATTTGTTTAATTCGTTTTATTATGTACAGAAAGAAAACTTGATCTGTCCTGTTGACGTGAACGCCTACTGCGAGGAGTATCAGACCCCACTGCATGTTGCTGTGAAGAAGAAACACCATGTTATTGCTGCAATGCTCTTAGCTACCAAAGCTGATCCCAATTTATCCATTCTTCCGGTTCCGTCCAACGTTGTTAGCGGACCATATGATCAGCAGAACAGGTATAGATTTGTTCAACTCCTTTTGGAAAATTTCATGATCTGAATTTCCTGAGTGTCTATTATCTATTATCTTTCAGGGGCAGCAAAAGGAGCTCAGAATCCTCCTCTTGTCTAGTTGAAGCCTGCTCACATCGTGATTTGGGAATGATTGAGCTTCTCCTGAAATACGGAGCCAGAGATAATGACTGCAAAGCGTTGGAAATAGTTGCTAAAGATAATGTAATCGTGGGGAAAATCCTTTCCCTCAAGGTAAACATGATAATTCTTGCAGAATTGCAACTTCAAGGATGCAGAATCGGAAGCACAATTGAATATTTGAGCTTAATGATGGAGTTTACCTGTGTGCACAGGCTCATCTGGATGCGGAGAACAAAGTGAACACGACGTTCTTGACAGAATCAGTTCTAAACTATCAGAAAAAAGTCCTTCTGAGCAATTCCGTTCTCCCTAACTCCGCCGTAACGATCAACTGGCATAATCAGCGCCTGGACAGGGTCTTAGAACAATGGCTTGTGTCAGCAGCTTTGAAAATCAATCCAAGGCTTCGTCTCTGCCCGAGGAACCAGAACTTGACGTTGCATGCAATTACACGCCTGGATCTATCTGCCAACTCGTTGGAACACATTCCAGCCGTCATCTTCACAATGTGCAGTTTGAAGTATTTGAATCTAAGTCAGAACAAAATCGAACGCTTCGATTTCCCCGAAGAAATCCTGGCTCCCTGCTTGGAAGAGCTCCTTGTCCAAGAAAATCGCTTTGAAATCATCCCAGTGGAATTGTTCACAAAATTCCCTTCGTTGACATGCTTGAACTTGTCCAACAACAAAATTCAAGTCATGCCGTCATGCATGTGGTCTGCACCGATGTTGCAGGAACTGAATCTATCGCTCAATCTTCTCACGGACTTGCCTCCGTTGGCATACGCCGGAGGAGACGGAGGGGAGGGGGAGCCGCGGGGGAACTTGGCTAGTTTCAACCCTTCCCTATTGGATTCCCTACCGTACATTCCTGTGATAGCGCCTCTATCGCCGGATAATTCTGAGCCGACGAGTCCGGATTTTGTGATGATTGATTTTGAAAAGAATCGTGATAAATTTTGTATGGACAAAAACTTGAAGCAAATGAGGGGTGAGGCTGGAAACCACGGGGGGACAGTGCTTGTACACCATGCCCTGTGGCGTGATAATATTAAAATCTTGTCCAATTCCGAGTCCACTGAGAAGACAGTATTCGGCGTCCAGGAGAGCTCCATATTGTCGCTAAATCTGAGTCACAATACGTTCCACAAAGTACCCAAAGTCCTCAGTTGTTTAGGCTTGAACATTCAGCGCTTGAACTTGTCCTTCAATAATCTAAAAGCCCTTGGCCACATCACGGATTATCCCAACTGCCTTCGGCAGTTAGATCTATCGAGCAATAGAATAGAGAAGTGGTTCTATAATTCCAGTGAGAAGTCATCGAATCGTTTACAGTGTTGGAACTGCAAGCCTTCAGAGGATATGATGATCCAAGAAGGTTGCCCACACAAGCGGCACACACGGTTGGAGAACTTGAAAACTTTAATCCTTAGTGGTAATAAGCTCAAGCATATCCTCGTCAGTGCAGACGACTATAGTGAGGCAGCTAGTGATAATATGGAAGTAAGGAAGACCGTGTCCATGCGTAACCTCTGGTTCCCCAACCTAACCATGCTTGACCTGTCGGATAACTTGTTGAAGGAGGTTACGCCGCGGATCGCCGAGCTTAACAATTTATCAGTATTAAATTTGAGTGGGAATGTGGAGATCACTGACCTCCCGCCGGAAATGGGACTCCTGTCGCGCATGTGGAACCTAAACACGACAAGGTGCAACCTTCAAGAGCCCCTCAAGTCCATGATTGAGTCAAAGAGATGCAAAACTATGGATGTTATTGGGTACCTGAAGAGCGTGTTGGAGGATGCGAAAACCTATTCTCGCATGAAGCTGATGGTCGTGGGTATACAAGGTGTGTGGGGTTCCCACATGGTTCGATTTAAATTTTCCAGATTCTTGTTAGTACGAAAATTCTCATTGTGTTTTCTTATAGGGATCGGGAAAACCTCTCTTTTAGGCCAGTTACGTCAGGAAGGAAGCCAGAAATACGTCCAGCAAGATGTAAATGTTTTCATTTTGCTTTTCATGGACTTACTGGCACGTTGGATTTTAATTTTTGTCCGTATGTATTTTATATAATTTATTATTATTCCTATAATCCAGCATTGGGCCAAAAGAATGGGAACTGCAAGCAGGATGTCGAGTCCTAAGGGTAAAACAATATCAACCGTCGGGGTGGACATCGGTTGTTGGGTGCTAGACTACCGAGGGAGTCGGAACTCGGGCTTCACATGTGGCCCTGTCACGTTTCGAACTTGGGACTTTGGAGGACAGAAAGAGTACTATGCAACTCATCTGTACTTTCTGTCTCGTCGAAGTAAGCATTCGAAGAGTCGATAGAGGTATCGCTTTCTCGTTCCGAAATGACAGCAACTCTAATCTTTTAGGTTTATACTTGGTCGTGTGGAATATATGCGACGGTGAGAAAGGCCTTAACGAGATTGTTCAGTGGCTTGTTAATATTCAGGTTTGTAAGCTTCCATGCTGAGTTTTCAAAATCTTTTATAATTTATTTTTGTTGTTGTAATTTTTCAAGATTTGTTTTTCAATTTTTCAGGCAAGAGCGCCGAATTCCCCCGTGATAATCGTAGGAACCCATTTCGACCTCGTGAGTGAGAAGTTCCCACCCGGATATCTGGACTATTTGCAGCAAAAGATACGGGATAGGTTCATCTGCATTTCGGACCCTGAAAAGAGGGGCTTACCGCGCGTCGTCCATTCTGTCGAGGTAGGAAATTTACGAGCCAGAACCAATGTGATAGAAGGAGGTTTGTCAAGTCGTGAGCTCATGACTGCATTTTTATGTAGGTGTCATGCAAAACGCGTCACAATATCCGCCATCTGTGCAATCTGATTTACGAAACCGTATTCAGCATTAAAACGTCGACGGGGAAACGGCTGTTGGAGCAGAAAATTCCTTCGAAATATGTCCATATGGAGGAAATTGTAGCTTATCTTGCGACGGAAAGAAGATCAAGGGGTACTGTACCATGTCTAATAGCTGCAAGCAATGCTATATTTACTGTTACTAACTGACCCACCGTGTATGAATGAAGGATTGGACCCAGTGTTGACAGAACAAGAGTTCAAGTCCCAGGTGTCACTCTGGCTTGAGAAGGGATTGGGTCTGAATTTCCGAGATGACGCAGAAATTATGCAGGTAAAATTGCAATTGTTCAAGTAAAGCTTGTTTAGGAAATTGATTGTTATACTTACGGTCTAACAGGCTTGCTCATTTCTTCACGAAAACGGAGTCCTTCTGCATTATGAGGACAGTACATTGCGTGACCTGTACTTCCTGGACCCTCAGTGGCTCTGCGACATGCTCGCCCATGTTGTGACCGTGCGGGAAATCAACCCATTTGCAAAGTACGGGATCATGAAAGTGGATGATTTGAAACACCTGTTCAAAGGCCAGTCGAATGAAACCAGGGATTATGTCCTGTCATTGCTAAGTAAATTTGAGTTAGCCGTCCCTTGGGATCATGTTCATCTGCTGATTCCATCACTCCTACCATCGTTTGAACAGGTAAAAATGTCCACGTTCATAAATTTACGAGAGATCAATTTACGGTTTATCGTTACGAATGCTTTTTCTAATATTTTTATTAGTAGTAAATTAATGTTTTGTTTTGACAGATGAAAATTGGCCAGAATGAAGTGCGGGTGAAAATCCCAGTTCGATCTAGAGGTTGGGCTCTCAAAAATAGCCGGCACCGAATGAGTCGAAATTTTTCCGAGGACCACATTAAGCCAGCGGAGTCATCCGCACCTGGACAGTCCACCGGGGAGTCTCAGAGGACATCCCAGGGTCGAGTCACTGATGAAAAAGGCGGGGACTTAAGAAATGAATCCCCGGAGCCGATTTTTGTGATTCAGCGGGGGAAGATTACACCGTTGAACCGATTCCTCCTCCTATCCTACTTCCCATCTGGTTTTTGGCCGCGACTAATCAGCAGAATACTGGCGGACGATCGAATAGTGCAAATCGTGAGGAATTACTTTAACGTTCCTCCACCGTCTGAAATAACCACAGAGGTATGTCACTTGGAAACGTATGTTTTTAACTTGCTATTTCGTCGGAATGCAATAATTTGTAAGCCTTGCTTTCATATATTGTGTGCAGGTGGTGCAGCTTCTGGACCAGCGGGCGGAATGGTGTTGCTGGCAGTCGGGAATGGAACTGACCTACGGTGATCTCTTGCTCCTAAGACTGAAGGAGGTAACAGGAGAGAAACCATTTTCCTTCATGCTTCGCAGGGATGACGGAGCACTTTGTGAGTCCGAAATCACGGACACTCAGACGCTGGGCAATGAACACAGCCTGTTTCGAGAAGATGACAACGAGCAGGTGTGGGACGGTGTGGATTTGAACGAAACGGGACTGCTGGAAATTCATCTTCCCGTAAGCAGTTCAATAGTAGAGATTTCGAATTTAACTTTTTGATTCTTACGCCCAACGTTTTAACGAATTCAAATGAAAGCTTGTGGAGCCAAGTGCAGACATGTCCTATAACGTGGATGCTCTGTGTCAAATTTGCTAGGCGTTCAGCGTTGCAGTGAACTGTCCAGATGGGGCCGGGAGTGATGACGATGGGAGAGTGAAAAAACTCCTTCTAGAACCCTCCACTGAGAGCATCGCCAAACTTCTGGCACTTACTGTGGATCACGTGGATACGTTGTTAGAAGATTGGTACCCATCCATAGGGACGCGATTTGTTCATACATCCGAAGGAAAATACCTCGTCACGCGCCTCATTCCCTGTCCAAAATGCTTCCCAACGGAAGATATCCTCCCATCCTCAGCCATGGACTTGCGAAGCGAAGTTCTCGGCTCCGCTCAGAGTCCACAACGCCAAAGCAGCGTTGGGAGTAGAACGAACGAGTTCTTTCGCAACTTCTCGTTTGGCTTCAGCTCCTCGAAGAGCCCTCGGATGTCCAGTGATTCTGGGGTAGGGCACAGCCCAAGTAACACTCGCGTATCGTCGGTGGACTCGAACTCGGATGTGAAGGAGGTGGGAGAGGAGGGGAGTGTGCAGTCTTTTAATTCAAATGTGAAAACTCGTACGGGGGCAGGGATCGTGTCACCGGTGGACCTCTCCGCCAGGAACAGTGGGGATGCCGTCAATTTTAGTGGCTTGAACTTCTTCCTCAAGGCATCTCCTGGGCTGGGTGGGTTCGGGAAGAGGAATGTGTCCATGTATTCATGGAGTGTGGAGTATTGCATCCTTCACTCCCAAAAGTATGCGGAGCAACAGGGTTCAATGGGATCACCCCATTCTAAATTGCGACTGTCTCCTATCCTCCGTCAGATAAGTGTCCGATGTCCCAAACACGGTGACATTCTCTTGGAGGATATTTGTCCAGACGTCCTATTCTTAGATCTGAATTCCCGCTATTTACTCCAGAACCAGTGCATACAACGTGGAAATTTATTGGGTGAGGCCATGGTTCTTGGTTTTCAAGATCTATTGTGTATTAGGGGGTGATTCGTTGCAATTGCTGATGTAATAAACTGTTTTTTTGACAGGTCGAGGAGCATTTGGCTTTGTTTTCAGTGGGAAGTTCGTTCCGAAGTACGATAGCAAAATGTTGGAGATTGCTATCAAGATGTTTCAACCGATCGATCCTGGTCATGAGAATCCTGAGGCCCAGGCTGCTTACAAGGTTGCGAAGAGTAAGTGGTTCCGAGCTCCGGCACAGTCCGCCTGCCGGGCATATGTGGCAGCTCGAGGGGAAGTGCGGGTCCTATACTGGGTCTCTCATCCCAACATCGTCCCTTTTGTGGGCTTATGCCAGTCACCCTTATCCATTGTAATGCCGCGAGCGCCGAAAGGGGCATTGGATTCAGTCCTGTCCGACTACCGAAGATGTGGGGATAAAGTGTCAGCGGAGACGTTACGTGCTACGACTTTACAAGTAATGTGAAGCCGAGTCCTTGAATCCATCCTCCGCTGCATTGAGTTGCACACATACTAACATTTTTTTACATGATGATGTGTGCAGGTCGCCAAGGCTCTGGAGTACCTTCACAGTCACCGCATCATCTATCGTGATTTGAAGTCGGAGAATGTCCTCGTGTGGAGCTTCCCCCCTCCTTTTGCAGAAGGGATGGAACGGGAAAAAGTGGATGTCAGGCTTGCAGATTATGGTAATTTGACACATTGTTGTGGGGAAAAGATTGTCCTTCTCGTTGGTGAAATGCAGTCCACAGTCCGCACTCGGGATGACAGATAATATGATGGAGTACAAGCTTGACCTATTTGTAGGGATCAGTCGTTCCTCATTCCCAACCGGTAGTAAGGGATTTGGAGGCACGGAGGGTTTCATGGCCCCGGAAATCATACGGTACAATGGAGAGGAGGAGTATACTGAGAAGGTTTGTAATTTCATATGATTTGAATGCTATTGCTCTTTGAGATTCGGATTCGGATTTTGGATTCGGCCGACGACGCGACGGGTGGGGTGGATTCTCCATGAAATGCATAAACTCGACTGTCAAATCTGTCCTTTCATCTATTCTAGGTGGATATCTTCTCTTTTGGGATGTTGTTGTACGAGATGGTGAGCTTGAAGCAACCGTTCGATGGCTGTGAGAATGTGAAGGAAAGTATCCTGGAGGGAATTAGACCTTGCCTTACGAAACGAGTAATATCCAGTCTTGATTACAGCCAGTAGTTGCCGCTTGAATACGAAAGTGTTGTTGTGAAACTATCTTTCTTTCTCCGTCTCTCACCAGGACTGCGATGTTTACCCGTTATACATATTGGATCTGATGGTGGTGTGTTGGTCCCACGTTCCGAAGGACCGACCAACCGCCTCCCAAATCGTCACCATTGCTACGGGGCCGGAATTTACATTTTTGCGGGACGTTGTGTCTTTGGGGAATGTGACGAACGTCGTAGCTGCGCTGGGGCTACAATATGGGGGTAAGCCATCCCTTGTGAGCCCAGGGACATGATAATTATAATTAGTTACTACAGGAGGTTAAATATAATTGTAGGTGACCGGGAGATCTGGGCGAGTTGCTCCACAGGTGGGATTTACTGTCTCAAGATAAAATCCACAACGAACTTTGAGAGTTGCTTATGCTTCGAGTTCATCTCTGGGGTGGTTACTGCCATGTGCCAAATTAACGACTATGTTTGGATGGGCGACACACTAGGGAAGATCCACGTGCTCAGGTACCATTAGTCACCCTTTCTGCTTTGCTATGGCCCGTGCGTGATTAATGGTTTTTTTCAGCTGATTGGAAAACCAATTGGGGTTTTTTGCCATACTAATTTCTTAACTAACTTGGATGCCATGTTGGTTTTAGAATCAGTGATTACAGCAAATCATTCGAGTGTGACCTGGAGTCCCAGGTGGGTTACTGCAGTGCCGTCGTGTCCATTCGAAATTTGGAGAGCGTCATTGCAGTGGCTGTTACGACGGGGCGGCTATTCCTATGTGATAAGAATACGGTGCAACTTCTGAGCGAGCTCGGCAAGTCCACTGTCATCCATTGCTTGAACTCCCGCCTGGGTTCGGACGGGTATGTTTGTAAATTATTATTGATTTCACTGCACGATGATGATGAAGATGATGATAGGGGCATGTTAGGTGTGTGAGGCCTTGAACCCGGATTAAATAAACTCAATTGATGGATGTAGATGCATTGAGCTGTGGGCCGGGGAACGGGCGGGACAAATGTCAATTTTCTCCATCAAAGATGGGACGGTCGTATCCCAAGAGATAATCAACCACTATGAACCCACTATTGAAGCAGTGGAGGTACTCCTGATGGATGCTCACGAGAGCAATGAGACGCTATTTTCCTATGTGTATCCAGGTAGGTGTTCATTCGTGTGAAATAAATATTTACGTGCCCCCCAGCGGGATTCACTCAAGCAGACGTGCCATTCTATTGATTGGTTACAGGTAGTGTAATATATGGTTGGGATTGTGACAAGCGGGAGATGGTCGCTCGCCTGGATGTCGGCAAGTTACTCCCTGTCCGAGAATCCGTAGAGGATGAATTGAATAACAAACCTTTGCAGGTGAATACTTAGCAAGAGTAAAAAGAAGTAATTAATTTGAAGTTAACTTAAAATTTATCAAATTCTAATGCTGAAATTGCGGGATCTGTGAACAGGTGACCGTTCTCAAGTCAACCATAACAGAAGTGTATATTGGAACGAACTGGGGATTCGTATTTGTAGCGGACACGAAATACCTGAGGCCCATCGCATCCTTTCGGCCATTCACGGAGGACGTCCGTTCCTTTTGGGTATTCCGACAAATGGAGACGCTCTCTACGATGCTGAACCTGGCATCTGTGGCGGGGAACACTGGAGTCAGTGCGTCAACGGATGTGGAACCCGAGGGCGGTCCCACGAAAACTTCAGGTTCTGTCGGCAGTCAGAACGCGGCCGGGGAAACTCCGCGGTCGGAAGACGTTAAGGATGGTGGCTTGGGGAAGGGAGATGATGGCTGCAGGGTGAATTCCCCACTTCCTGTCGCCGGTGGGAGTGGTTTCAAAAGCGCCGGATCCACAATCACCAACTCCCAACTCCTCATTGGGATCGGAAAGGGATTTTCTAACTTGATTGATAAAAATGTAGGATTCGGAGCTAAGTCTGAGGTGAAACAGAAACGAAGGGCCTTTGCCTTACTCTGGCATGTCAAGGGTGCATGGGAGTAGGGAGATGGGGAGGTGTAGCGTATTACGAGCAACATATAGCATTTCCCCTCGCATGTCTATATTATTATTATTATTATTCAGACCCTCATTGTTTTTACGATTGAAATCCTACGAAGACGCGATGGCGTATGGAATTCATTTGCTTTTGAAAATTGTGGGGGGGGGGGTGCTCTGTGTTTACGGCGGTTGTGAGTTTTCCAGTCAGACAAGGATATTACTCTCTTAGGTTCATGTTTACTTTTTCTTGCGGGTTAGAACTAATATAATTTATTTTTAAAACCCCCGCCGACTCTAACCAAAGATTTTATATAATGTAAGATTTTAAAGTTTAATTTCAAGTCACATATGAGCTGTTCTGTGGAGCAGTGTGATCGTTTTCATTTTTAACCTTACCTCACCTTTTAGTCTAGTGGAGCTACGTTAACGTGGCAGTCGGAGGTGCATAGCATTGTAGGCAGGGATGGAGTCAAAGAGTCAGTATTGGTGGTGATTGTGTGTGAATGGAAGCGGTAGTACCTTCTATTAGCATTTGAAACGGCTTCACTCTCAGTTTTTAAATAATAAGAATCGGTATGGAAATCCTACCACCTGAACTGATTTTATCAAGATATAGGCTCCTTTTCGGATTTGTTATTGACGGGGTTTTATGCATGTACGTACGCACTCCACACAATATATTATAGCACGCAAAATTACAATTCACTCACCTTCCGTGGAGTATAACTATGATATACTTTCACGATGGGCATCACGAGGCTCCTTTCTTTGTGCCGCCTCTCTAAATAACCTTCTCTCTCAATGCAATTTGTTGAGCATTGTAGCGATTAACAAACGCCTCCTGGTATTTCGGTAATTGTTACTCATGAATAAAACTCATTTTAGTATCACTACCACTCAAATCTAACAAAATAAGGCTTAACTCAAAGACGTAGCTGGAACTTTCCCTGGGTAGTGATTAATCTCAGCTGTCAGGCGGGACTTGACTCGCAATATTGATACATACCGTCCAGTTTTCCCGACATCCGACATCATTCCAACTTTGTTCACAAATGCATTGGCTCCAGTACTGAACTCAAAATTCAGTTGTGTGCTCATAGCATGAAAGGACGGGAACAGAGCATAGCAAGCCAAACTTTCAAAGTATTACGGTCAAAAGGAACGTCACAGAACTTGTGTTTCATTCGTTTCTTAGCTAAAAATTATATTCTAGTTAAGTACTGTCTGTGGCTACCCATTCATACTGTTGGTCTCAACGTCAAAACGTTGTGCACGCACACAGAAACAAACATACGGTTTTAGTCGTTCCTTACTACACTGGATTCGTACTTGAATCGATTAGAGCATCTGGTTGTCCCTCCGCACGTCCTCTAAAAGTGAGGCTTCGGAGGCAACAGTTTCTGACGAAGCGCCACCGTCTCCAGTATCCTCGTCTTGAAAAAAGCAAAAACCTGGACAATTGCACGGGGTAATTAGTGAATGGACTTCGAACCAGGCTACGTAGAAGCAGGAAATTGGGTGGAGCTCCATGGTAGTGTATATAAGATACCCTAACTTCCTTTGTCCTTCTCACCCCCAATATGTTGACGGTCATGGAGAGGATCATGGCACATGAAATGGTACACATGCATAGTGTCGTCTCCGATGTGTGACAACGCCCTCGCCAAATTTGACTATGAGTCGGTAGGGTGGTGCATCCCTGTGTCTATACAAAGAGTTTCATCAGGACCAGTGAGATTTCCAGCCCTGCCCAACCGTATCTGCTGAGGATGGGAGATTTGTAAGATCCAACTTGCAATATTATTGCAGCAACTAGCTGGCCAGAGTAATCCTAATTCACTGAAGTTCCCCAACTCACAGCCAATATTGGGGGGATAGACGACCCCGTACTTGAAATCCTTGCATACTGTCTCGTTCTTGAACGGATAGGGAAGCTCAAATTTGGGAATGAGCTTGTTTTTCCAGTCCAACTTGTTCTCCATCCCGCAACACTGATACTAAGTAGGATTAAAAATTATTTACAAAAAAGACGGCACAGTGGCACTGACCAGTCGTGGCTTCGGATGAGACTTACGTAATTATGGATGTACTCCCAAGCCTCTGGGAATTTAATAGAGTAAGTATTGAGGGAACTGTCGATCCTCCGCCGCATTCTGTGCTTCAGGCTGCTCGGGATGAGGAACATGCTGTAGAACCAGTAGGTCTTTACGATGATGGTGTACATGAGCGTGAGGATGTAGGGTACCCATCTCTGCGTCATTCGTTGAGAAATTTCTCATTATTACCCTC
Organism: Pseudobourletiella spinata; assembly: GCA_009870155.1. NCBI lineage: Eukaryota > Metazoa > Arthropoda > Collembola > Symphypleona > Bourletiellidae > Pseudobourletiella > Pseudobourletiella spinata. The sequence continues at coordinate 3,773 of WJFA01001093.1, read as the reverse complement.
CAAACGACAGTTCATAGTGCCAGCCCGGATTGTTACAAGGGTAGGTTGGGCAGGCGAAATATCATGCGAATGCGATCAACTCTGCTTTTACCATGGGCCGGCGGGGACGGATGCAGAAGCGCCACTGTCGAGGGTCCGGGTACACGACGACGAAGAGGCAGTAAAGCCCCGCCAGCCAGGGACACCCGATCAAAATGTAGATTCCGGACCAGTAGGTGGACGGGAGGAAAACGTTCTCAATTTCCTGCCACGCGAACAACTCCCGGGGGAGATGGTGAAACCAGTAGAAGAATACGCCCCATATGAGCGTCGCTGAGAACTGCGGAGTAGCCCAATGTTTTAATTACGATCATCATACTACTTTTATCAGTATTACACTATAGTAACATTACTAGGCACAGTATAGTAGAAACACCCTCATCCGCAGGAGCTTACCATCATGAATAGAAGTAGGAGCTTCACGTGCTCGTCCATTTTCTTTATAAAGTCTTGTATGAGAACAGGGTCAGCCACGAACTCGTCAACATCTTCGGAAAGGAACCCTCTTCCCCCGGCCCGCCTGCCCGACTTCCCCTGTCCCATCAGTTCCATCAGCATTTCCAGCTGGTGAGAATTAAGTCGGTCTTCGTTGGGCATGGTTGTTGTGTGAGAACCCTGCTGGGGCAACTTTGAATTTGACCCGGTGGGCGCGACGGCCGTCATATTGTTAAGATCTCTTCCAGCTCAAAGAGGCTTCACACTTTGTTATTCAAAAGTAATTATTGATCCTTCAGGTATTGAACTAAAGTCGACCTCCATCGTGCACAAATGCTCGTGGCCCCATATGGGATATCATCACTCGCATGTTACAACTATTCTTCGCGGGAATTCAAGCTATAATCTATCTTGACATTATGTTTCTACGTTGCATATGAGAATGAGACTCGGCGTATGCTTCCTGCCGGGCATATATTTGTTCTAATTAAACGATTCTAGGATTTCTGCAATTCTCCATTCGGTCCTGTATGTAAACGGTTTGAAGCTGGCTACTCCTTGGTCCTTCTGGATCGCTTCCCTCTAATTTCCACGTTTCCAATCCAACTTGTTGCCTCTCAGAACATCCCAAAAGGCATATGGAAATTTAAGGTCTACTTCCCTTATGTCGCGTCGCCAGTCAACGTCACCACCACCAATCAAGCCAACCACCGCTACTATGTGATATGTGACGCTTGTTCAGCGTTAACTATTTGGTCTACCATTCGGGAAAATTAAACGGCGGATACAGAAGGATCATATTTACTCTACTCATTATTATTGTTTTCCATAAATTCCGTGGAATCTTACTTCTCCCCAGGAAACAGAACTGAATACTGAGAACTGAAACAGAACCAGAAGAAGAACTGAACAGCTACTGAAAATTGAGGAGTGTTGGGGGAGAGATGGAGAGGATGAAGTTTTCTGGAAGACTCGACGCAAATGTGAAAAAGTTGGAACGGGCAGGCCTTTTAAAGGGACCTCTAATATTGCCTAAATTGATGTGACATATTGGTTAGTTCGCATTCCTATAATCACGGGAGGAGAGATCCGTCTAATTAGCGTGGTGGACTGTGCGTAAATGAGTAATTAATTAGTGGACTAATTAATCAAGAGGCGGATGAATGATAATTGGCCTCCGAGAAAGGAAAGTGGGATAACGAGAGGGAGGATGGACCGTACGCCGGCTTCCCAGGAGCAAATCGGCGAAAAATATTATCTCTTTCCTGTGTCTGTGTGTATATAGGACGATGTACACAGTACTTTTCTCCACTATATTTCCCTTCCTCCGCGGAGGCTTTGGCTGGGTGACAGAGAACACTTTGTAATTTGCATGTGAACTAGCTCTCTTCCCAGCCCTTTTGCCCGTAATAAACACAACTCGACGCCTCCAACTCCGGAGCATCGTCATGTTGTTCGACGGATTAAATTCATGAATGGAATACTAATGAATAGCGCATCCCTTTTGCCCTCCCGATCTCTCACCCTCTCCTCCCGACACTGCCTGTCTCTCCCCTCTCTCCTGTTCTCCAAAAACTAATCAAGGTTCGTTCCCATCCTCAAAAGTCGCGAGTGTGAAGAGCAACAAATGCTTTTTTAATCAATGCGGCTGATGAAGATGTAGTACTGGCGAGGGGTGTTGTAACTGTACGGATAGAAAGGGTAAGCGAACGTAAAGCGGGATGGATGAGGTGCATTGTCTAGCAATAATTTAAGAACGACTTCACTTCGCCTTTAGGAAAAAAGTTTCTGAGCATATATATAGTGTGTGTAGTTCAAAAAATTCTAGGGAAAATTCCAGGGTGAAGGAGCCATCCCCTACCTTTTGCGTGAACGTTTTTTAAAGCGACGTGCCGGGGACGAAGCTGAAGGGGGAGGGAGTTGATAGTGGGCTGGTGAAAATTGGATTCATGCGACATGTAAGGACGGCGAAGAGAGAACAAGTTGTTAATAAAAGCCAACGGGCAAAAGGATGTGTGTACATTTTTCCCGACAGCCCCGTATCCATCTTGTTTATGGTACTCCTGGAATGATCTTCAAAGCCGGAGGATCAGACCCCATTTACATATGTAATGTTTTGGCCGAATAGGAGAATTTTAAAATCCCCCTATTAAGCCCCATTATCACGTCCTGTTCGTACTGGCTTGGTCATGTGGATCGGATTCGAATGAGGGGCACAGACAATCACACAGACATACACACACACACACACCAACCCACAGTAGCGCACACATTCACACATTATGGAGTGGAAGAGTGGAGCTAAAAGTATTACTGTCAAGATTATTCTGAGCGGAAATTCTTATGGGTTCCTACCAGTATTGGACTGGATGGGGATATGCATACAAATACATTGATTACAGGGAAAACCAGAAAGTGTAGCACCGCGCTAAAATTGTATTCACACCTTCAGGCATGCTGGTGCTGGTGGGCTAGGGTTAGGAAACAAAAAAATTCGACTTAACCTCGACATTCACTCCTTTTCAACGTTGTTAAAGTCCGTCGCGGCTAAAGAGCTTCTCAGAAGTTGAGGAAATCATGTCAAAGATCCTAGCCTTCTGCATGAGATCATTTTTAAGCGATTTCCTCCAACGTCTTACCCAAACTCACGAACTGAACCCATGGCTCTGGATCTTCCGCCATTCACTCGTTCCGCCCCGGTTAACAGCTTCAAATAAAAATCCGAACCAACTCTCACACACCTGTGTATTTTCATCGTTTTGTCCTTTCAACACCATCTATATGCTCGTGAAATAGGCTGTGGAACTGCTGGAGCTCTGGAAACTGTTGGGAATGTGACATTTACGTTTATGGAAACAATTTCCATCAACTTTGCAGATGGTGGCCTCTGAATGGGTCCTCTTGAAGCCTTCTGATCCAGTAATTACTTTTACTTTCCAATTTCAAATGTCTTTCAAAATCTCTACGCCGCTTACAGTTAGGAGATCATGAGGTCATTTTTTCCAAAAGTAACATTTACAAACCAAAAATGATCATCGTGTGATAAAACTATTCCTAAAGTTTATGAGTGCCCGCAGTAGGGTGCTCGACTGGTGGAACGCAGCGGCAATATGCTCTATTCGGTCACGTAGCAATAATTTCAGGGTAGGAGTTCTCTAGTGAAGAAACGGTCTCGGAGTCCAATAGGACAGAGTGAATATATGCATCAAGTCCTCTTCCTCCACTTGCCGGAACTTGAGCTCACTGAAGCTGAAGCTGGGAGACTCAAGATCTCTCTCAATGGCTCTCATGAGCGTGGC
>WJFA01001092.1:0-24725 GCA_009870155.1 Pseudobourletiella spinata | reverse complement strand
GACCACCGGCCCCACGCTAATGTGCGACTCACTGTCAATGCCATAGTTGACTCTGGCCTCAATAGCTCCGCACGCTACACAATGGAGGGAGTAGCGAGAAATGTATCACTGCAGGGCGTAAAATCCGGACTAGGTAAATTGCCACCCGTCAAAAAAACCGTAGATACTATTGATTTCTGCCTTGAACTCCTTCCCCGGCACAATTTCCCCGTAAATTTTTTTTCTTAGAGCCACTGTTCCACCTGTCTGCTTCTAATTCCGTTGCAGTTCGACGGTGTGCGGGAGGTATCACAAAACTGCAAATTGTTACAAAGTCATGGTGGATTTTCGTTAGATGTTTGTCACCGGAAAAAATACTGGGCACAAGTGGAGTATTTTCTTTAAGTATACAGCTGTCCAAGTCTACGAAACGCACTGGCAGGGAAGAGGATGCAAGCACTGAAGGAGGTCAGCCGTTGCTTTTCAGAGTGGTCAAACACCTTCCAAATCGGCTCATTTAAGAGCGGACAACCGCAGATGAGGATGACAATCGTAGCTGAAAATCAAGTTTTGGGGTCCACGTAGCAGCGTAATACTATTGTGGGCTGATCGCAAAGCGCATGGGATGGGAGGCTTCAACCCAGCAGACTCACTGGCTCGTCTCCGTTACATGCCCCCAAGGTATAGCCACACCGCCTGTCACACCCCCAGACAACAGCAAAATAATAATAGATCGTTCCTTGTACCCTTTTTTGCAGTTCAATGTCTTCTTTATGCAGCCGCATTGGCCTTAGCATGTATACAGTGTGCTCGGTTCGAAAAACATGTGCAAGGCAAGGAATTCCCCTTTTACAAATGCATATGCCCCTTCTATTCCAACTTGCTGGGCTAATTCCTCGGTAGAATCCGTACGCTACCAGTACGCTAAGGAATTCCTAGGACTTCATATGGTCAACTGCATACTGGGATCATAATGGGGTGAAAATACTAGCATACTGGACTGATCACAACTTATGCAGTATTAAGTTTTTTCGTGGTCAATGTTCCATGTGAGGACATATTAATCCAATTTTAGACTTTCGACCCCGCTGGGGTTCTCGTATCGGTAGTGTAAGTCAAAATTCAAAGCCCTACTACTGGAACTGGATGCGGCAAATAGCTGTATTCCACAAATAGCTTAAGATTAGATTGGACGAAGAAAAATGTTGGTACGTAGAAGGGCAAGTGAAGGGATCCCACTCCAGTGGAGAGACATTGCTCCATGTTAAGTTTTGCATCATTAACACCAAATTTGGTCACCTCCCCATGAACCTTCTCATGCATGATTCCAGCCAAGCCGAGTTGAGCAATAAACTTTATTATTTCTAGTCATTAACTAATAATATTTAAAATAATGCAAAACAAGGGCTAGAACATTAAATTACCACGAAGTTATCGGCGAATGTTTACATGTTAGAAAATGCAAATATTTTTCTTTGTAAATCAACACATTTTTACTTTTACTATTCCACAAATACTGATGTCGAGTAATGTGAACATTATCATTGGTATAACGTTAGAACCAGTCAAGCTTAACCTAAATCTCAAAAAATGACTGTAAGAATGATTAGATATATTGAATATCGGAGCAAACCTAGGATTGTTAGATTTAAAGGTTCCGCTGCCACCCTCCACTGTCTCACTAGATGACCCCAGTTCCAGTGTGCAAGTTTTTGGTAGAAACATCTCTCCTTCTTCCACATCATCTCCCAGGCCCAGTAGTATTTGAAGAGATATAACTATACGCTCAAACAGAGCCTATACTACAGTTACTTGGCACGTTGACTTGACGTAGAGTGAGTGTAACATATGATAAGTTCTAATCTCAACGTTTCTATATTTAGCAATTGTATAGTATAGAAAACCTAAAAAAACGACACCCAACATTACATAATTTTAAATATTTCTTGAGTCAGTCAGTTTCAGTTTACAGTAACTTTAACATGTAATCACCGAAATGGTTTAAAATATATGCAACAATAGAGATGTAAAAGGGGTAACGTATTTTGAGACGGATCTGAACTTCTCTTCACTCTTTCCGAATATTTCGAAGTATTAAAGTACACGGGATCCATTACATACATACCATACGAATCATAAATGGGAAAATCTGATATTTCTACCTACTCTAACTTAAGCCTTTTATAGTTATTCTTGGAATCTTGATTCTGTCGATGACTAGGCGACTGCAGGATAAGAAGTATGGACATGACCTGTTTTCCATGGAAAGCTGAAGGTTTAGGATTGAGTATTAAATCTAAAGAGATAGTAAGGCGCCCTTCCAAATTTGATGGAAACTTATGTCCTGATGACACTATGCAATAACAGATTTACAAGAATAACTACATGGAACAATCCTAGCTTGCTGTGACTATAACCAATACGATAAACTGCTGGCTGAAGCAACGAAGCAAGAGAAATAGCTATACACCCCTAGAATTGTTTTCGTTGCTACCAAAACCAATAACACAGAGCGCATTAAGAATCGTTACAGTTTCATGGGAAAAAAGCATGGCACTCACAAATATGAATTAACAATAATTAACAATGCATTACGTAACGTGTAAAAATGACAATATCTCTGAAAAATCCATATGCTAATTCTAATTCGTAAAAATTGACTGTTTTCCAAAGAGTAGAATATCTAATCTCACCACCCCTCTCAACTATTCATATAAATACTTAATTCGAAGAGACTCTGTATGTAATCCAAAAAATTCTGACGGATGTGCGGCAAAGAATCACTTCGCTAGTATCTTATATTCTGGATCCAAGACCGAATATGATATAATTCGTATTCAGAACATTCGATAAAAATAATTGCTAGTTGCGAAAAATACGATACGAGAGAAACCTCGTTCCTTACAAAATAGCTTAACCGAACATATAGAATACTTGCATCCAGAAGTCTTTCGATTACTCCTGACCTCTGACCAAAACGATTTAAATGGTTATGATTCCAGAATATCCAGCAGAGGACAATCACCAAGCTCATTTCATCTAGTTCTCATCTTCTGACGTGGAACTCATGTGTCGACACCCTAACACACTAAAATCTTGGGGGCTGTTGTTTCGTCGTCGTCATGGTCTTGGCGTCCGACTCATTTGAGCAGAATCGCAGCGCTGCACAGATGAAGGCCCAGCTTCTATAATTTGAACAGAGTTTAAGTTAGCTTATGCATTAACATCCCACGTGATCACTTTTCTGTTGCTTTATACCGTTGTAATTGAGCTTCCTGTCGAGGCGAGGGGTGGAGGGAGGAAGCGTTTTGCAGCTCTGGAATCGGCTTGATTTCAATGAATTATGACGTGTGAGTCCACTCGTTGTACTTAATGTGCCCGCGTTGAAAATACTATTCTCTAATCCAGTATTGATGAAGTCCGCCACAATGGTGGTCATTTCGAGGACCTACAGCAACAAAACGAACATAATATCAAGCTTATCGGCTCACTGCCTCAGGTGAGTGATATGGTTCGAAGCTTGAAACTTTACCTTGATTTTAGATATCCCACTAAAGATAAGGCGACGCTTTTTACTACAGTCATCAATGACAACCATGAAGTGATCATCTGGAGTTCCACCAAAAGTGTGAATAGACGATAAACTGTATTTGGCAATAGGTTGCAGCGTCTGATGGTCCAATATGGCAATCCCATCTTCCCCTATCGCAGTCCATACTCCTGTTCCATCCTCAACGACGTGCGTACCGCGAACCTACAAAAGAAGAATGGAATATCTGTAAGTTGAGCATGTACATGCTTATATCCGTGAAATGAGGAGGAAAGGGAGAGGTACAAGCTCCGAAGAGGTACAAATGGGTAGGTCGCAATGTGAACGAAGGAAAATGCTCATGCTCTCTTATCTCCCTTGCCTTACCTTGACGCTGAAGAGGGCGGCTCCGAAAAATGGCCACTTCCTTGTACATGTCAGGTAAATCCGGACACAGTCATGACTGTTCTTTCCTTTCAGCATGATCCATTTTTCAATCAGAGTATCACAAAGAGTCTTGAATTCTTCTGCTGAGAGGTTTTCCCGGTAACGAATTGGGTAATATTTCTCCAGTACCATAGTCACAGTTTGCTGAGAGCCTCCACTTCCTCTTCCCTTCTCAGGCTTGTAATCCCCGCTATCAATCTAGCACCAAAGAATTTCATTTCACGCACCAGTCGGATAACTTGTAGCTTAAGACTGATTATGTTCCCCCTTTAAGGCGACAGCACCGTATCAAAAATAGCGAGTACATTCCAAAATTGATTTAACTCACTCCTATCATGAGCTGCATATCTTGGTGGTCTAAATTACTTTTTCAATAACTACTGATCTAAGAATTGCTGAGTTTATGTCCATCTCTGAGTGAAAATACGGCAGAATTTGGAAGAAAAGAATTAATGTTGCTTTCTGCTCACAATCGTGCCCGCTGCCGACGTGACATCCCTAATAAATTACAGTAGGCAAATAAATAATTTAAAATTTAAAGAACAAAATCATATCGCAGTTAATACAAACTTTCTATTCGTGTTCCCAACTTTGCCACAGGAAAAATTTTTAAATGATCTAATAGCACAGCTTCTGTGTAACAGACTAAGTGAAAAACAAAATTGTGAATTCACGGTGGATAGCGCACGTTCATAATTAAACAGCAGACTTCTACAAACTGAATTAGGAAACGGCAATTATTACTTGAGCCATGAGCGCAGCTAATTCGAGGGACAGTTCTCTTGTTAGAGGAAATCTGCCTGCAACGACAGCTTGATTTGTTTGGTAGCACAGAAGTAATCTCTCTTTCTCTGTTTCTTGGAGCATTCCAGACCGTCGATAGATACGGCTTACAAAGCTAAGCGTCACCGCCCGCCTCGTCTCAAATTTTCCGGATCCCTTCTCCCGTAGTGCAGTTTCCCAGCTTGAAATCACATCACAGATCTGCGAATAAAAGAGAATTCGTTCATCCTTATGGATGGTAGAACGGAAAAAATGATTCGGTATTTCCTTACCTTTTCTTTCGGTTTAAGATGTAGCTGCAAATCCTTATCAAATGGATCGTCCTCACACAGTCCGAAGCCGGACTGTGTGGGTTCCCGGCACCCAATCTGATGACAAAGACTCAATAGGAATTCTTCCACAGTTGTGGAGCCATCAAAACCCACAATCTAAAAACCGCAATTAGACCATGAAAAAGCGTGATAAGGTAGAGGTGAAGATGGACCTTTCACTTTGAAAAATCACCTTCAGCTCCCATACGTCCAAAACAGAGAGAAGAAGATGGAAAGGAGGGGGAACTTACGTGGTACTTCCCATCAAGGAAATGGACGGGCACGGAGTGTGGAAGCGAGTGATGGAACGGATTTTTCATCAGAATTGATAGAACCTCCATCCGAGATGGCTTGAATAACCTTGGTCCATTTGCCAGGGTTCGTTCGATGGACCGCTGGCAATACGCAGCATACTTTCCGCTCTCACTCCTACGTGAACATTAGCCACACACCAATTTAAATCCCACCGCCACTCTACTTTTACATTTGTTCAAATCTGAAGTGGCCATTCTTACTTCGTATCTACGTTTCGAAGAAGGTGCTCCTTCAGGTACCACAGAAGCTTGCTATTCCTCGGCAGAAACAAGGAAACAGCCAATGCCAGCAGTTGCCAACCCTGTATGAGCATGAAATTTGGGATGCCGGACTTGCTCGTGGAGTGATTCAGTGCATGATGATGCATGCTGTGATTCTGTGACAACAAAGGAGACGAAGGAACTGATGAGGAAGACGTCTTCGTCTTCGTTTTGGCAGGGGACGAACGACTTGATCCGCCTCGACTAGATCGACTAGGACTAGAACTTGAAGTTGAATGATTATTTGTTCGCTGAGATCCACTGGGAGACTGAGATTGTGAAGAAACTGAATTATTCTTTATCTTTCCATGACTATCGGAGGAGTCACAGGCGAAGAGTGAATGCGTTGCATTGAGTAAAAACTACAAAATAATTGTTATGTCAGAATTTGTTCCACAGTATCACCTCCCAAATAATTACAAGTGAAGGAGATTACCCTCGAGTGTTTGATTTTACTCAATGTCCGATTAACTTGAGGAGTATTTTTCAGACTTGTAATTCTCGATGTCTGTTTCACAAGAGCGCAAATGAGCTCAGACTGCAATTCCGGCTGGTCCAAGCATAACTGGAGTGTATTTTGAGCCAGAGTGACGTGGTACTCGATGGCAGAATGTTCCAAAGGCACCGACATGAACAGCAAACAAGACTGCCACCAAAAAAACACGTTATTTCACATTCTACAATATTTAGAACCCAGGCATTTCCTACACATACTTTGAATAGTTTGATAGCTTCGTTCTGAAGGGCAACTGAAGATAACGAAGTGAGTGGAGCAGTAATACTTTCTTTGCTGTGCAGAAGTAATGGATTTTTCCAAACACTGGATTCTGGAAATAGAATTAGGAAATTTCGTCATTGCAACATTTAGTAAAATTGGGGAATTCAAGCTACATTTCTGACTCTGGAAACAAAGCTCCAGGACAATAGCACTTACTTGGATCGCCCTCAACATCCATCAGCTTGTGAACAAGTTGCTCAAACTGTGTTCCAGCGTTGGGTCCTTTACCAGATACAATGGTGAGGTGATACAACCACGAATCCTGGAAAAAGGAAACACTCAAATTCACAGCAAATAAACCTCGTATTTTTTAAAGAATATGCTAACCTCACTAAACATACCTTGTCTTGTTTTGTAGGTAAGTGCAAATAAATAGGGCTAGAGTGACTAGGGGTAATTTCAACGGTAAGGGCGCTGTTTCGGACGGCAGGATTTTCTTCTTTTTCCTCATCATTGTCCGAATCAGATGCTTGTTCCAGCCCTTCTACTCTGCAATCTCTCATATTCATCTGGAAAGTTGGCACCTGAATGTACGAAAAAAAATTTTAAACTATTGGAATCATCTACATCGACCTCATTAATCAGGCAAAAAATAAGCGGTTGGAAATCTTACTGTGTCCGAAGGCGTCCTAAACGAAAGGAACATCTTTCCAATGAGAACACACCAGCACCGCTTGGCGTGCCCATTCTTAACTTTGACTAACCACCCCTGTATTGTCGGTTTATTTTCTTCCATACTAAGCACAAGTTTTGTTGCGTTTCGACGAACAACGTTCTGGAAAATTAAGTAAAACCGTAAATTTCATACAAAGTCCCTCCTCAGTAGCTTTTGTTCTCCTTCTGCTTTACTAACCTGAAGAATTCGAACCCAATCATCTACAGTTGCTACGGAATCTGCAGTCAAGTAGTACGTTTTCTTCCCAGTCGCAATCTCAAAAGTAGCAGCTCCTTCACCTCTAATTATTCTACAATTTTCATCAAGCAGAATCTCCCGACCAGCAGATCTTCTATTCACCTCCTGCTATAGAGAAAAAGTCGCCTTCATTTCCACATTCCAATTCACTGTCATTTGAATATTTTGTTCATTTCCTATTACATGATCATGGAAATTTGTTTTACTTACGGATGACTTCCAATAGGTTAGCGTTCCATTTCTGAGAACAAACCATCTCTTCCGCCAAGTTTTCAATTTACCGCCCAGCTTCGTCAAATATCCTGATTTTTCTAGAGATTCTTTTCGTGGGGAGCCCTCGACGGAATTGGCTACAGCTCCAAACATACAACCAGTCGAGTTGAAGTTCACAGATGGGTTTGAGCCTAAAGTCAAGTTATGACAGCCGGAAGAGAGAGCTATGTCCATACTATTTGTCTCGCTTGCAAAGGCATCAGGAGGGATTGCGTAGTCATCAGACATCTCTGAATCAATTGAGGGTTCTGGGAAAATAAATTGAGCATAGATTATCCCAACCATCCGAACACCTTCTACTCAAAAATCATAATGGCATTTGAAAATATAAACTAAAACCGAAATCAGGCACTGGTTTCCTACCTCTGCGAAGACTTTTGGAGGGAGAAGAAGATCGGTGTAGGGGTGAAAGACTATTGGCAATGGAAGATGCGGCACTTTTTCCGGGACTTGAAATGTCTGTCTCACCAGAGCTAATAGGATGGGATGGACCTGAACCCCCGGACCCAGACCCCATTTCCTCACCATCCGACGAATCCGATGAGTCTCCACTGAACGGTGCTGACCGAATCTGACTAGCTCTCTGTATAGAGACGAAGGAACAAAGAAAGAAGCATTAGATGAAAATACATATAAAAGTAAATTCCCCCTTTCTCTAGAGATCCTACGCGCAACTCGTGGGAATGCGGGAATGGAAATACAATCTATTATGTGAAGCAGCAATGCGCCAGTAGGCAAAATCTGAACATGTAAATAAGCGAGCCGGTTATTTCTGCAGATCAGGAAATAAGAGATTGTATTGAAGCCCAACTTACTCCCTTCACCGTTGTGTACACTGGAATGGAAAAGTTGACGCCGAGTGAATGGAAAGACGCGTGACGGCTGGCTGTTGACGCTATCTCTCCAGAGCTTGATGTATCTTCCTTGGAAGGAACCTTGAGGCCTCCAGCTGCCACTTCGTAGATTCGCGACTCCCACGAGGGAAACCTGGAACATTCAATATACAGTCATGTGCTGGAGTCGAAGTCGATACGAAAAACCGCTCAGCCACACCGAGAGAATAGCACTATTACAACCAAATGCTCAGATTCCATTATCCCCCTCTATTCATGACACCCAAAGAACTTCTCCGCCCCACATTATACAACGTAGGCACAGGGCCGTAATCCAAGTGATAAAAGTTTGCACTCGTGATAGAGACTTGGAATGTAGCGGACAGGAACCATCTCACCCGTTCAATTATCCATCGTCACCCTGCTCGTAACACACAATATTTTTCTAGACGACATTCTCTCAGCAAAATCAAGTAAAACGTAAACAAACCAAGTGAGCAGTTACTTCTCCAGAATTTCATAAAACCTGAGCCCTTAGCCTTATTTCAAAAGGCGACGAATGCAAGAATGGTTATTATGAAAATCCCAATATACACTACCTGTGTATCGGCGGCGGCGGAGGCTGAGAAAGACTTAGAGGTAGCCCTTCTGGCTTTTCAGAGCTCGGAGTGTATATTTCGGAGTAATCATGAGTCTCATCCATGGCACGGGCACGTCCAATAGAGAGTTCAGGTCGGACCAATTCTTGCACGGCGGCTTGAATGTCACGTGCCAACTGTTGACACTCGGCATCCAGACGCGCTCTTAGAACCGATGCATCCTCCTCCTCCGCGGGTGGACTATAATTGCGAGGTGTTGGACCTGCGGATAGACACAGAATAAATCCATGGATTAGTCAGACATAATCTACATTACATGGAATCCCTTTAGACACAAAAAGTTTGCCAAATATACGAGAATAGATCATAAGACCTAATGAGCCGTAATAAACTCATTCATCTCGGGCTTAATGCACATGTTCCCATTCCCTCGTACAGCTCGCAGTGACTCATGGCTGCCTGAAGAGCCATGACAAGCTCTTCAGCAATTTCCATCTCTGACGAGGCATTTTAGTCTGAATTTCACGGTCCATCACAGAAACCACTATTTAAAAAAGCTCTTTGATTACAATCGTAACTCCGACACCCCTGACGTAATCCCATCAGATGATGAAGAGATCAGAGCGATGGTGGTTGAATCATAGAAAATTTTATTCAACTGCTCCGGCTCTATCCAACATATAGTTGCTGACATCGCGGTGAAACGTTATGCTGTTAAAGACATGACATACGCATCAAATATAGCTATAGGCCAAGGATTGATTCATACTTTTTTCCCTTGCATAGCGCGAACACACACAAACACAGACACACTCACTTCTTCGCACTATCACACAACATCAATCAATCGAAAGGGACGGTGATACACAAATCTGGAACTGAAGGTGTCCCATACAGCTAGGGAAGCGGAAAGGCAACCTTGATTTATATCCTGAACGGGTCAAGATCTCACACACTATAAGCCCAACTCTTACACATCATCTCCCCGTACATGGAGTTATATACAAGTCACGTATACATTCCCACTGGAGAGCTTGATGCGGGTAGAGATGGCGCGACGATAAAACAGTAAACAAGTCCAGCCAATATTCTACCCGCCGCAGTCCATGTCGGAGGGAAGAGCAAAAGCTTTTGATGCCGCTTTCACAAACGTCTAAGCTAACAGAAACGAAATCTAGGGTCCTATATATGGTTCTCTTGCTGAGGACCCGAGCCATACCAGCTGAAGATCCATCCCAGAGAAAATCCATTAAAAAAGACAAGGTCGGAGCAAAGATTAAATCCCATGCCTCCTGGCCTCCTCCCCTGACACCAGAGAGCCAAAAGCCCAGTATAATTACAACCCATGCTATCAATACAAATCAGTAGGTAATAACAGTACGCGCAGTCCCGGTGTATACTTTTTCATTGGCTCATCCTACCTAATCCAAAATTCTTACTGGGTCCACCGCACCACTACTGCAAAACATCATGGAGAATCACCCCAACACCCTCAGAAGTGAAGGCCTACCGCAGAGCCCTCCGAATAAAATTAAACATACTAGAGCAACATCCCCAACGTATGGTGAATTTGTATGCAGCCCTCAATCTGCACACTGTCAGGCCTGATTTACTCGGCGATGCAGAAGAGACCCAGTAAAAAAAGGCACCGTTACCCATCTGACTGTGAGACAGAGAGGACAGGGATATGGAATTACTTACGCGGACGAAAGCAACGTTGAATTAACGCCGACATTTTCAGGCACCGGCTTGAGCGAATAAGACACAGAGAACTGGAACAGAAGGAAGGCGAGAACTGATACCAGTTCCAACTTCAAATTATGAACGAACTCTGCATTGACAATAAGTCCGACCAAGGTTCGCAACACTGCGCGAAAATGAGTTCCCCTCTCACTACTCTCCCAGTAGTGAGCGGTGTAGGTGGAAAAGTTTTTATTCACATGTATTATCTCGCAGCTGCTGTTGTTGGTCACCTATGCTGCGGCACTGACAACACGACTGACTGTGCTTCCTATCTCACACTGACTGCCATTAGGGCTCATACCTTCCACCTAGCTAATCTCACTCGTTCAGGATGCATCACGCAATGCACTAAAAAGCTTTCTCAACAATAAGCACATTATCAAGCACATTTGTTAGTGAGTGACCTTAGAAAGTAAACAGAATGTATACTGATGACTGCACAGTCCCAATATTATTAGACGTAACTTGGCGACCCAACTAGCCTCCGTTTTCTGCTCACAAACTGTACTGCTACACACTGAATTCAACACGTTTAAGTCTCTTCAAGCTACCCTGGCAGGCCTGCATACCTTCCCCTGTCAATATATAAGTAGAATAGATTAGTTATGGAAAAAACAGTTTAGAAGTTGGCAATCGCTACAACAGGCTACTTACACGATACTGATTTACAAGTCAATAACCTAGTTAGCTCCATGGTTGCCACCATATTCCATTATCCGTTTCTTCCCTTCTTAACCAAATTTGACCAAAGCTGTAAGTGTTGTGGATCGTTTATGACAAACATACGACGCTTATGTGGTGTGGATCGCTTATAATGTAGGATTGCAACGGAGTCTCTTTAAATCCATTGTAGTAATTGGACAGAAACCTACGCAAGAAAAACGCAAAGTTAGCTGAGTATACATAACAACAAGTACCTACACACAGTATCAGAACAGACAATTAGGCACTACCACAGCAAGCTGGGTAAACGAAATGTGCCATGTGGTTCAAATTGTACATTCTGATAACAAATAGTGGTCCCGGTAATGCCTGCCATTCCTAGCGAACAGATAGGTGCATGTTAGCAACAAGCCAGTTAAATGAGCTAGTAAGTAACTGGCAGCTACAATCACAAATCTGCTAAATTAAGATCATCAAGCTACACAAAAACCAAACCAAAGAACAAAAGTACGGCGGAAAATTTTCGATCCACCTACTGCCGGCATCCCATAATAACTCGTGCATGCAACTATAGCACTGCAATTTTGACTCATCTCCTTCCTTTCTGGATAAATTCAACTCCACAATACACTCCGTCTGTGGGATGACCGTACGCCTTTGCCTTCGTATTTCGCCAATAACACTTTCTCACATACACCTAAATGCAAGTAGCCCCAGTCCCAGCAAAGGTCGTCTGATAACAACAAAATATAACTTGTGAAAATGCAACACTTCCAACGAGACTAGTATGTACGAGCACCCCAGACAACATCGGAGTGAGTAAACACATGGAAAATACGATAACAAAGACACTTTGACACAGTTCAGATTCAGGAATGAGGACTATGAGCTGTTATTAATCTGCAAAGTTCACTCAGTTCAATTATACCACTGCAGTCATTTACTTTCCTCTGAAATATCACTGTGTAGTTGGTATGGATGTGACTCAGTCAGTTGAGCCAGTTTCGAACAAGCCGCCATGAAATCATCCTTTTCGTCCCAGTCCACAGCTGTGATGCTGGGAAGCATGCAGACTCACTGGCTGAGAGCGTACAACAACGGCCAGAGAAACAAATGATGTATACGTTCCTGTTCCTAGTACAACCAGTGATGAGCGGTGACGGGGAATAAACGTGAGCTTGGAAATGCTTTACATTCCGCACGAGTTTGCCGTAACTTACTTGCCGTTCTTGTCTGCGAGTTGGAATATTTGTAAGTTGTACAGTTAAGTGTTTCCCAGTCTCTGTAGCGGTGTTTCCAGAGCTCGGTGCGAGTACTAAATTACTGAATCCAAATCCTGCAGTCGAACAAGGATCACGAATTGTAAATAACCTCCATAAAATATCGGACCCGAATTCACTGTTCTGTTCCATAGTGTACCCAAGGTGCTAGTTTCCCACGGGAGATTCCTGTAGAGTCTGACACTGTTCAGCTTCTTTACTTTAATGAATATTCGAGAATATCTGGAATTCGTATCAAATACGATCTGCGCCAAGTAACAAATCGCTAGCTGGACATTGCGAACGGTGTCATAGAGGACTAGGACTACGGAGGCGCTAAGGTTGAGAATATTGATACTGATGACATGCGCGTATATTTTTTCACAATTATGAGCAATTCACCGGACTGCCAGGATAGGCCTGTAAATACTACCCCAATATAGGTACTACTAGTGCAGGGGAGAAGGAATACTTCCACCAGTTCACTCACCGAGTTCACGGGAACAACTGAGGCGTCGATACTCCCACTGAAGTGGCTGGAACAGCCGAAACCAGCAATCCATGAGTGCAATCAGTTAGTCAAGTAAATTAGAGAGCTTTGAAAGGAGTCAAATGAGGAAGACAGCACCGATCCAGATCGAACACTGCTACTGGAAGAGTAGAACGAGAAGATCACAGAACCCAACGACAGAAACCAGTTGGAATGGCGAAGGATAGGAAAAAACAGACTATGTGACAGGAGCAAGTACTATAGCCCATTTACCCAGCGGGAAATAAGTATGTGTGCGAAGGGGGGAGGAAATTAGCCTCCAGGCCTACGAGAGCAGTGTCAAATCTTATTGGTTTTTTTGTGCAAAAACGCTTCTTTGTCCTCTGACTTCTCCCCGTTATCCTATCCACAAAAAAACCACCAACTTGAACTAAAAGTCGCTCACTACGTGGTTTCGCCTTCCAGGTAAAGAGAGATGGTAATTGCGTACTTCAAGCTCGATTCAAGGCGAAGCTGAGTAGATCGAAAATGGAAGAACTTGATTGGGAGTCTTCCCCTTTCATCTTGTTTGCCCGAAACGAGATAGAAAAATCGTGCATGAGAACCGTCGTCCTCGTTTATTACGGAGTCAAGTAAGACGAGCGGGTACGGTTGATGAATGGAGCGAAGAGCTAATTTTGTTTGGGAAACGTCCTACACATACATTTCTGCTTCAGTGTACATACGCATCCTAGTGGATTCAATGACTTCACCCCAATATCCTGAACATTTACCATACCGTGGCATTTAGTTCTACAGCCAGTAGGAAATGGGAACTTAATATTCTAAAACCAGATGAACCTTCCAATTCCACGATTCATCCAACTCCCGCTCATCATTCTTTTTAAACAAGGAAATCCAATTAAACAGAGGTTATTTTTCTTTGATGGAACAAAAATTGAAACCTCCTCACCTTTACTAGTATTCGGCGTAGGGGAGCGGGTTCTGCATCGTCGTGGTGGCACTATCGGCGTCCGCCGTTCGATGTTCAAGGACTGAGTGGATTCCGCCCCTCCAATCATCACTTCAACTGGAGTGGCGGGTGAGGCGGCTAAACTAATGCTAATAGGAGTTGGGATCGTCACGGGAATGGGGGCAGGGACCGGATGGACTGTCGGACTGCTGATCATCACATGGTTATTGTTACTGTTACTACTACTGCTAGAAGTACTATTATACTGCAGTGCTGAAGTGGCTTGAGGTGTGCCATTGACCAGAGTGGATGGGGAGCCATTGGAGTGTGGCAACGGCGGAAGTGACGCGTCCAGAGCCTCCAAAGCATCTAGTGGACTTCTCGGACTCAAACTCTGAGGTGTCTCCATGTCCACGGAGCCGGAGTCTCACTCTGGAGCTACGGGAGTTTTGCGATCTCCGGTCTTGAGTCAATGAGCTAGTCGTTCCTGTTTCAAAAGTCACAGGGTTAATTTCTACATCCTTTCATTTGCTAAGTAGTTTAGATCGTCATTATGCTTTACGATTACATAATTTATTGACTCATTCTGTATTATTTATAGACCTACCTGAGTTGGAACCGCTGGATAAATTACTGTTTCGCTTCCGTTGCCTATCTTCAGCGCTATCAAAGGCACCGGAACGTCGTCTGATGGCTGCTAGGCAAGCAGCAGTCGCTGACATTGGTCTCGTCGGAGCTTGTTGCTGGCTGGATGGTGCATCTCGTTCTGTGGAATCTGGAGGCGGACTTTCATCACTCGGTGGCCGGTCTCCCTCATAGCTACCGCGGGACGAGTCCTATACGAACGAACAAAGGAGCGTGATCCAAGTTATTAATTAGAGAAGACTGTCAATGTTTGCTCTGCTCCCTCAAAGGGAGAGCTAACCCTTTGATGATGTAATGAGAAGAGAAAACTTGACTTTGTTAAGTCTTTATTCAGAAAATATTGAATTGAAATCCTCTTTCCCTCCCTGTCTGTGTCTCATTCTTTCTTTGTTTGCCCAAAGGTTTACGGGAGCAAATGAAGAACCATAACATTACGGACGTGACCGCTCTTACCTCCGTAGAATGACGATCCTTGGATTTCGACTGAAGGTTATTAAGCTGAGACAGTTGCGTCAGTCTTGAGCGAAGAAGTTCCAGCTGCGTCTCGCACTTTTGATTTTGCTCCCGTAAGTGCTCGTTCTGCTCCTCCAGCTATTGGTCAAGGAAAAACTAGTTTATGTTCCCTTCAGTATTCCATATATATCATTCTTCTCCCTTCCTACTATTCCCACTGGCAATCACCTCCGTAGTATGTACCCACACTCAAAGAGGAGCACGGACCCGCTTCGATTAGTACCGTGAGCACTCAGGAGGAGTAGCCAACAATTGAGAAGCATTCCATTTCACCAGCAGCACATCCTCTCGGAATAAATTGCCCGGTGGGGAGCCGAATTCCAACTGTACGGGCTGTACCAATCCTTACAAAGTATTTCACCGCGGAAATAATTTTATTTCACAAGCAGCAGCAGCAGCAGCATCGTCTCGCCTTCCACTCTCAGCAGCCTCCAACCTTCTTTTATCTTTCAGTTCAACAGCTTTCCACTGCTCGTACCTCTTTAGTCATAGTTAGCCTTCCTCACTCCCAGAAATTTCCCAACTCCCGCCAACCGCCTTTCCCGTAAATCTCTCAGCGAGGCAATAGAAAACTGCGGATGTGTCATTCATCGCCTCATTCAATAATCTACCCGCTTCACCCTTTCTCTCCCTCACATGTTCCTTCAATTAAAACGGAAGTGGTGACGTGAATTAGGCTCAACTTACATCTCGTAGTTTATTTGAAACCCAGTCTTTGATCCTCGCTGCTTTTTCTTCGATGTGACGAGACTCTTGAAGTCGGAGGAGTCTCTGCAATGCAGAAAAAAACAAAATTTTGTACACCCGAGAGCTACAGAGTAACGTCGTTGCCACACATGGGATGGAGGGATATTGAAGGAAAGAGACCGTATGCGTGCACGGAAGCATGGATGGAACCGTATGCAACCACCATTCGCCCAAGTGGAGCAAGTATTGTCGGCAACCTGCTCATACTACTGGGGGGTATCCCTGAGTACAGGGATAATAAGGACTGCTCCGAGTGGCAACGAGTGGTTGAGCCAGTTATTTCTCGTAACGAATCTATTTATTTGCGCACCGCCAAAATGTTTATTTCCCTTCCGGGTCTCTCAATCCTCCTTTCCTTCCCACAAACTCTAAATAATGCGTCCCCGGAGGCTACGCTCGAGCTCACCTTCCACCAAATTATTCAGCCATTCTGGATGGGAGAGTGCGTATAAAATTAGCTCAAATAACACTCCATCGCCCTTTATTCAAACTTCCTCTTTAAAAGCTCCAGGACGAATGTAACGGTTCATCTTCTTAATGGAGTAGTACTACTCCAGCTGCCTCTCCTATACTATTACTACAACCACCTCCTCAAATTCCAAGCAGTCAATGAGAGCTTGGTATTGCACACGCGAAATTACCTGGGACTTCCCAGCAGAGCAATGCAGAAGAGAGCCCATTATATATTTCATGGGAATCTTGCGCTCTTCCAACAAGGTGGAGTGAAATTTCGACTGAAACTAACGTCAGTTTGTGTATATGTATGAGTGCGTGTATGTCTGTGTGTGTGTTTGTGTGTGGAACTCTTGCATAATTTAGCATACCACCTCCCTAACTCCGCTCGCTACCGACCGGCGAAAAGTCTCAGTGGGAAACATACGACTCCACTGCCTTCTCACTCCCAGTCAGTGTACAGGACAGGTAGGCCAGGAGGATGTCGTGTGGGCAGGAAGAGACTCGGGATGGAGTTAGAAGAACTAAGACACGACCGTAGCATCGGAACGATTGATCTCCGAAATTAAATCGATATTGACAGGAGGAGGAGAGGAGGCGAAGGAAGGACGAAGGAAACGATGTAGAAGATGCTTAAAAGTTAAGAGCAAGTCTACGGAGCAAGGAGACTTTGTGTGGAATGGGAATGCGGTCTGGAGTGGTAACAGTAGCAGCAGCAGTAGCAGCTGAAGGAGTATAGCAGTAGGAGGATAAGAAAAAACTCTTTCCCCTGTCATCGGCCATCCCTTTTAGTTGCATCGATCTCAGGGGACACATAGTTGATTCGTACGTGGAAGGAGCCAAACTCATCCCATCATGGAGAGTTCCCTTCCTCTCTGGACACTGTAGAATGAACCGAGAGGAAAATCTCTTGCCATCTCTGGTAAAATGTAGTCCAAATTCCCATTCTAATATCAACTTTTCCAATCCTCCTTTACCCCATCTTTCTCGCCTCCCCTGTTGCCCAGCAGACGTGTGTATAACGAGACAGGCTACTGTTCCACTCTTTTTCCATGTAGAACTTGAGCAGGCTCCACCACTGCTTGTGCCTACTAACACTTTTCTCTATAAAATCCTTGGAACTTGCCTGCGTACACAGTGAAAAACTTTTAAATTTGCTACATGTATGCGTAAACAAGCCCGCTCCTGTAAGGGAATCTACTTGGTGAAAATACCTGCTGGTCTAGTAACATAATATCTGAAGGGTTTCAGCCACTTCGTTAAAAGTAATAACACCTTGCGGCTCTCCATGTGAGTCACCTCACACATCTTCCACGACCCGCACGTCCGTATATACAGGCTCTCTCGCCATCGTACCCTGCAAAAGTATATCGCTCCAATACTTTATCACTATCGGAAGCCTCACGTTCCGTGGACTGAAAAAGACCATAGTAGTATGTTTCTGGCTATGAACTGCCGACGTGCTCACCCCAGCTATTCCTGTAGCAAACGCACGTTCACTTCCAGGTAGAGTATGATATCCTCCCTGAGCCCTCCGACACTTACAGCATCATTGCCCATTTTTCCATCTCCTATCTTGCTTTCCTCTTAGAATGGAACAATATTTGTGCTGCGTAAAGCTCATGTATAGGTATGGGAGCATATTTACTTTCTCCGCCTTTCAAAGTGGACACATGAGCCCACCCATTCACTTCAACGCGGTGGAGTGATAATTCTATATCAAAATGTGTTGTGTGGGTGTGTGGGTCGGAGCATACCTGCTCCTATTTGAGTATTTTTGTTATCATGGGCAGATGTATTCGAGTGTGTGAAATGTTTGTTATTTGGTTTCTGTGTACACGCACAGATCTGCGAATGACGGTGCGTACGTCGTTCTGACAAACATTAAATCGCGAATGTGACTCCTGGCGAGCGGACGCACTAGTGGTGGTAAAGCCCTTGGATAAACACACCCTCTCTTCTGGTGTTGGTGGTGGAAAAACCCAGAAACATAACTTGACTGCAGTGTAAACACTTGGATGAAATGCAAGTGCTACAAGAACCCTCCCACATCCCCGAGCCAGCAGCCTATTCTCACATCCGAGAAATTCGATAAAACTCTCTCATCCATGCTTATACGGTCGCATATGACAACTGAGAACGATTTCAGAACGGTAGCGACGACGGCTGTATTACTACCTCAACTGTAGTCCTAAATCCAAACAACCGTTCATAAATGCCCAGCCCCTCCGCACCCAGGGAATCCAGCGGGAGGTTGAGCAGCTCGTTCAATTTCTAGGAATTTCTATGGGAGCCTTCGAGCGACCCCTCTAAAAAGGTACTGAAAGCACACCCACACATATTCCACTCCCCTGTTATATGAGAGCAACACAGTCATTGGCGTAGGAACAATTTTTATGCATCATGAAATGCCATTTAGCGCAATCTCATCCACACAGACGCATTTCTACGGAGCGTCATTCTAAATAATAAACGTTTTCATCCTCCTGCCATTACGTCCTCAAGCCAGCAAAGTAAACTCTGGGCCTCTGGCTAGAGCCTTCTGAATTCTCAAACTAGCTCCGACATCTACAAGGTTGATTCAGTGTCTACAACTTTCCTGAGCATGGAGAACATGATTATTTCCTTTATCCACATCCGCACGTGGACCCAGTCCCAGGACCCTTGTTCAGGTCCTCCACATTCAGCACTCACCATACCCTCGATTGCAATATCGAACATCTACAATGTACCTCTGAATCAGTAACCTAACTATGCTTCTTCTTCCTTGTAGATGTGAAAAGAGAAATATTCTCCAAACCCAACTCAACCCAACCCAACCCAAGATCCCAGGCAACAAAGATGGCCAAGGGCTGCTCTTAATGTTTAGTTGGACGGAATAGGTAACGGAGCCATTTAGTCACTCCGTCAAAACCTCTCTCCCTAAATTACACGGGCCCCTGGTAAGAATTCAAAGGATCCCGACTCAAATGTCACTTTTCCAATCAAATGGCCGTTATATATATGCATGTATATACGTAGATACGTACGTGCATCCCGGTTTCACTGGGTAGGGAGGTATATATTTTCGTATGGACACGCAAATGATAAAGGTCTGGCGGAATTCTGGTTGGGAACAATGATAGCAATGATGATAGATAAATTATACCTGCTCTTCCACTTGGCACTCCAGTCGTGAAATGACGCGCTCCTTCTCGCGTACTTTATTCTGCAGCGTGCACAGCTTCTCCTCGTCTTCCATAGTCCAAGATCCGGCATTGGAGGTGGCTTCCGACAGCTGCTGCTCCATCACTCGTACCTACGAAGAGTCAAATTACACTTTTTATTCCTTTTATCCGCATCACTTTCACCCTCTTTGCTCAACTCTGTCTCGCTCTCGCCCATTCCTGTTAATTAGTACTGACAAATTACACTGATATTTCCCCGTCACCTTCCTACGGCGTTAATTAGAGCAGCTATCCCCGCCCCTCTGATAGCCTCCTCCCAACTAAAGCCCCCCCACTCCTTACACCCATTGAAACCACTACGTCGCTAACGGCACTTAAGCTTCGTGCTCAAACCGCCTACGATATCAAATCCACCAGGAGTAACATCATCCACTCCCATGACGTGGAGGAGTCACACCGCGGCGCCGCTCCACCGGCCACCATTGCAAACTTGTAGGAGGAGAGAAGGAAATGACATTGTCGACGATCTTCCGTCTTTCCTTCAGGATCCCGCACCCTTTCGCAGTCGGGAATTACGAAAGTGTATGTCGGACTGAGCTCCAGGTTGGTTGTTATGGGGAAGGACATTAATCAAAGACGGGGAAGACGTGATTCAATTGTGAAAAATTTACACGGTGAGCATAATCCCTATTTAACAACGGTGGACAGGGATGGGAGGCGGGAAGTGTAAGGATGATAGATTACAATTTAAGAACACTTTAAGAAGGAAACAATGAGCTAATGTGAGGCGTTCGACACTCTCACGCTACATCCACAGCGACTCTTCGACACTCTCCGTGCCTAGAGGACTACACGGGAGAATTAGGCACAATGACGGCTTCATTAATCATCCCCTCACACTCCTATAGAATTATTATTGTCAACCTAGCGGGACCTGACCTCATTCCACTGGAGTGGATAGATGTATTCCCATGCATGCACACCATCTCCAGATTCAGTCACCAAACACATACGAACTCTCTACTGTTTGTTTTTCACCCCTTTTGTGCCATTAGCAGAGGACTCCACAGTACGTATGTTCCCCCTTGTCAGTAACAATTTGCACTTAACCGAGACTATATATGTTCTGAGTGTAAACAGAAGGAGTGACTTCCCACATTTTCCCTCACGTTCTTCCATAAGAAAATCCCAAACTCTCTCCTCCCATAAGGTTTCAATAACCCAGTTATGCACTAGGAAGACTCACTCCAACAACCCATGTGGTCATACAGAAGGAAAACAAACTTATGCACCCACCCTTCCACACACACACCAACAGAGAGACTCCACAATGGGCTTCCAAGTCCTCACTAGCGCTCACCTCAAATACACACACTAAAACACACTTACATCCCGGTACAAGTTATGGAGGCCAAGGGACCCGGGAAAGTTTTCTCTCAAATTGCTTGTAGATTACATTATAGCCCCCGCTTTTATGTTCCCCATACAATTGAGGAGTGTAGTGGAAGTTGTTGGACTGGGACTGTGGAGTACACCTGCATACCTCCATGGCGAGGACGCCGTGCCTCCCACACGGCTCCTCCTCCCTCTATATCTCTCCACTTCCCCAACATCCACTTACTTGAATCATAATAGTTTGATACTTGCTCATCAACGTGAAAATGAAATTGAAACAAGTTAGAGTCAAAGGGAAAGTTTGTATTTCAAACCCCAAAACTTTCCCGTTCGGGGACAGATAAACAAAAACATTAGCGACAGTTACACAGAATAGGAATGGCTTTACTACTACCATTTGTAGGCGGAGAAACACACAGTGAGTTTACAGCAACTTGACTCTCTCGCTTCCTCACCGTATTAGCTATATGGCTAACCGTTACTCAAGTCTTGAGAGTGAAGGAGGTAACAACGTCAGCTAAAAAGAAATGGGGATGAAGACATTACGAAGAACTGAGGGAAGCCGCGAGAGAGAGAGAGAGCGGTGCAGAAGAAAGACAGAGGCAAATTGAGTTTAGTTCTTCCATTAAAATTATACTCACGACCCTTCCGCACACAATTCAAACGACTCCCCGGCTTGCTTCAGAGCGGCCAACCACGATAAATCTATCCGGAACATTAATTGGACTCTAGTCTGTCTTGGCAGTAGGGGCTGATATTGCTGTCTTATGCAACCACAGCAAGAAATATTATGAACGGCATTCATCCAAACCGAGCAGCACACTTCATTCTCGGCTTAGAATCCGCCCGTCACACAGCGTTTCCTCACAAATACGTAATAATATCCTCTGCATTTGCTACATATATACTCAGATACATAATGTGTACGCACATACTACCCTACAAAACTCATTCCCAAGGAAGTCACATCCATGTATACTAGCCTAGCCTGTCCTCATGTCGTATGGGCTCGCCTCACCACATGTGTGTGAGCTCATGTGAGCATTTCCATAATGAAACTGGTTCCTATTTCCCCCCGCGACTTCCTTCTCTCGTGGTAAATCCTTATAGAATGTCGTCAGAGCGCATGATCATCCCCAGCGCTTTTACAATGGCGTATGCGGTGCTTCGGTACAGAACTTTTACTATCCACGGAACGCCGAGCTCCACGTCCGGTCGATGTGATCTTCAGGAGTGCAGTATGTAGGGAACAAAACTTGTTGTAAATGTTAATGGTCTTCCATAGCAATCCAATTAGGAGGACGAGTATCTGAGAAATTTACATCCGATCAGGCTCGAATTTCCAAACAGGATTTTCTATCTAATCAAAACAAGCAGAGTTCCTCGCTCCATCCCCATCATACGTTTCCAACTTCCCGCTTTTTCCTCCCCATTAGGAATCTCAAGGAGTCTACGGGAGCAAACAAAGAGTGGTAAACAAACAAATAGTATGCGTAGCCTAAATCCATGACCCCCTTTCTTCGGACATTGCGTCTTCCTAATGTCAATATGGCAAAAAATCCCGTTAGACCATTAGAAAATCCAAGATTTTTCTAGTGAGAGGCAGCCTAATTCAATCCGTCAAATTCTGATCCCAAATCAGCTAACGAGCATGTGCAAATCATAGAAAATAAGCGAATAATATTCAGGACCTGTTATACCCATTTAAACTTCCCGCCATTTATTGCTTGTTCATTATCGATGAAAATTAACCAAAGTTTCCAACGGGCGGAGTAGTAATAAACTCGCTTTCATCAACAGAATCGCTCTCACTAACTTTACACAAAAGCACACCCCCACACACAATTAAACGCACACGTAGAAACATGCAAAGTAGTTCAACTTTTCCCGCCCATTAGACCAAAGCAATTCAGAATTTCTTCCTTTAATTAGCGTCGTCTCCACACACAGATAGGGCCGACACGCTGGTAGATAGAAAGTATAGTATAGACAACCGACCGCTTCCTAGCGTCCGCCTTTCCAGCTAGTGCCGAGGCGGTGGGCGGAAGAAAGGATACGCACTAATTCGCTCCCACGGGATACCTGACTCCAGCCTAATTACAATGGGAAAACCATCCCCGTATAATTACAACATGTGGAGAGGCAAGGGAGAATCTTCCTACGCCCTTCATTGCTCCGACATCCTGCCTCATTAATAATTACACTTCCTACCCGTCAAATGGAACCTAAATTTCTAATCTCTCCTCTACAGCTCACTCATTTATTTACATGTAAAGTAAGAGAAAGAGAAAAGATGAGCCCACGCATCCCATAGTCATATCCAATGTTCCCAATCCCGCAAACAGTATGATCCTGACTTATGCGTGGGGGGAAAGCACCCTCCAAGTCATTTGGAAATCATCATTCATGCTCGTCTGGACAGGCAGGGAGCTTCAACATTTCCACTCGATTGTAGGTTTTATTATTCCCGCAGAAGGCTGCGCAATCAAGAAAAAACAGATAGTGAGAGTATAGGATGACCAAGCGTAAGCCATAATATCCCATGACAGTTTTCCATGGCCTGCTAAATTTCATTCTACATTCTTAACAGCTGTAAGACCATAAATAAGATTACAAGTACACAAGCCACAATCTCCCTTACAACTGTCCCTTCAATATCCGATATAATATTCTTCGCTCCTCCAACAGCTCAAGGGCCTCCCTAAGATTGAGACAGAGAAATAAGATTACATCCAGGAAGGGCTCAGACATAGGCTTTACTCCACCTCTCTGACAACCATAACCGTATCTTGAATGCTCACGTTTTTTCATCCAAAACATATAAATGTCCACACATTCTCCAGGATTCGCCAAATCTTCACCGTTACTATGTGGCAAGTTATAACTTTTCTCCAACTAGCACGAACCTCCAAACTGATCCCTACCCATATGTATTCCTATCCAAAATTTCATCACAAAATAACTATCCCATAATAAACCTATAGGCGGCATCTATGGACACTATATGATGCCCACCCTGGTATCCCAATATGACTTCTCTCCGTCGCTCTCAGCTCAGACCCCCGGATGTTTTTCCATCCGAGAGTCACCTGACCAACAACGTTCCAACTGCAACGACGCTTATAACATTTATTGATTGAGTAGCGACTTCTGGAGATTCGCGGGAAGGAAAATCCGGGCTCCAGGGATATTGACATAGACTCGCGTACATGCGTATGTATATAAAGAACCTAGTAGTGTCGCCATCAATTCCGAAGGCTTTAACTCATGCAATTAAAGTTAATAATGGGAAATTGGCCATTGTGCACTCTGCCACGGACTGGAGAGACCGGCTTCGACTACAGTTTTGTTTACCCAGGATCCCACAGCGTAGTCAATGGGACGGGGGCAAAAGTAAAAGATAATGTTACTGTAATAAAGACGGATAGGAAGGGCATGGGGGACAGGAAATTGCTTTTCTTTTTCTCTTCACGGTGATGGTGGAAGTGGCAGGGATCGTGGGCGTCCCTCATGATGACCATCACTTTGCCCGAGTCAAAAACTCCATTTATCCTTTTATAGATAGAGGATGAATTGATATTATTATTATTATTGTGAATTGAAACCAGAGGGATGTAATGGACCCATTGTTCCTCTAGGATTTCTGAGCCTGTCAGTCCCACATAGCTTCTGTCGTCA
>WJFA01001091.1:0-24733 GCA_009870155.1 Pseudobourletiella spinata | reverse complement strand
AGGTAAAATTAGGTTAATATAAAACTGGATCTGCATTTCGGGACTTTCAGTGCCCTCAAGTATGCTCGTCAACATGACAGATTGGTCTCAAAATGAACTAATTCGTCCATTAGGAAAAATGTAATGAGTGAACCCGTGCGCAATAGCCTTTGAACATGTTTTGCCTGTAGCACGCGCGCGGTAGCCCTCGAACATATTTTGGTTGCACATACCGTTGCATGGGTTACTACCACAACACCGCGTTAAGTTTGACTCGGAAACTTTATAAAAACCGAGCGCGCGCTGGAGCGGTTTGTATCGAAAGTGTGCTACGTCATTACCACGATGATAAGTAAGCTAAAATTAATTACTAAGTGATGGACAAAGTTCAAAGCTTGGTGCGATTCGTGTTAAGCGCCTGCGCGCTTTCATTCACTAGTTTGCAATAGTATCATACTGATTAAAGTGTTACTGTATATATATATATAGATATACATATACATATTATACATTATATTATTATACATTATACATATTTATATTATACATTATATTACTATACATTATACATATACATATATATATATGTATACATATTGATTTTATTTATTTGTTGTTAATATATATTTTTGCGCTTTTGCGCGCGCATTGCTTTCATCATTCCCTTGTGTGAGAACTGGCATCAACAACTAAAATTACTAGCGCTCCAAAAGCGCACCGAACACATTGGATTGCATCCAGACCTTTTGCCCGGCCTCCTCCGCTGTTGTAGCGAAATGAACAGAGCCAACTCTCTGAACCCTGCGGCTCAACTCTTCACTGATCCTCTGTGAGACCGTTATAGCCGATTAGGTCTCATCCTAACAGCGTAATCTGAGCCCAAAGCACCTCATTAGTACATTATAAACGGGCATACATCCTCTGGCCAAGGTCCCCGGGAACTCTCCCTGTCCAGGTCCCATAAAGCGGTCAGTAGTGTGGCAGCTCCTCTGAAAGTTATTATTATTATGGTCATATCCTGTGGGTGATTTTATGGATGAAAGTGAGACACACACACACACACGCACGCATACACACACGTGAGGGTCATATACAATTCAAAAAGGACGAACTGTGTTAGATTCTCCTGATTATACTCGGGGCGAGAGCTCATTACGGCTCGGCCATTGCGAGCCTATATCCTATATAATAATAATAATAATAATAATGGTAACCCACTACTCATTGTTCCCGTCCACCTTTAAACGAAGAACGCTCCACACATGGGGACTCTCCCAGTGCAGTACCATCATTCGCTCGTCCGCGGCTAATGACAGAGAATTATTCCCGGTTTAACGGGGCTCCCAATGTGAACACCTAATGAATACAGATTAGAATTTCCCTCCAACGCACACTCGTGTCCGCGGAAACACAGGCACAAACTCATGCACACACGGAAACGCACACTCATGAGGACCAACAACGGCGACTCCAGCCAGCGTGTGTCTCCGTAATTACACAACCACACGGAGGATTTACAACGACGAGATGAATATGAAAGAGTTGAAGACGAAGAAGATGGGAAAGATGATGCAGTGTACAGGCTTGTGGAGCTCCAACAATTCCCTCTCTCTCTCGTGATGAGGAACAAGATAAAGTACACACTAACTGGACGGAGCAAACACGTAATAAATCTTCTCCTCTGCACCCAATCCAATCAATTATCACCCGTCATCGCATTAGTATTCGGGAGGGATGGTCCTCGTTCGGGCAATTTCCCAACGTGTGCAACTTCACGACTGTATATGCTCAAATCCACGCGTACCCCTGCCTCGCTTGGGCCACTCATTAAAGTCCCAGCTAGAGAGAGATTTTTTCCCTTCGTGTAGCATTTTAGCATTGGCAGAGTTATGGGGCGCGGGAAAATGATGATGATTTCTCCCTGAAAAAAAAATTAAGATGAGGGATGACCAAAAGGTACAGTCGAGTCCCACTTGTTTTCATTAGGCGGTTCCATTAAGGGCCCTCCGAGATTCATAATTACAGAGATCGTCATCATCATCATCATCATCATCCTCGCCACCGCGGAGCAATGTTGGGAATTAGAGCGGTCGTCCTCCCACACCCCCTCGGGGGCATTCCACTTCAAGATTTTCCCAAATAAAAGAAAATTATTGCCGGCCGACAGAAGGAGCACTTTGCGCCAGCCCTATTAGTTTTCATAATGCGAAAGTGCGCCTGGCTCATTTTACACATTAGAGTTGAGGGAGGGCGGGCGTATTAGCGGAGGAAGTGCTTTGCTCCGCTCCGTGTGCACGGAACAACCCCACACACCGCAGCCACCACGCACATGCCAACCCGCCATCATGATAATCATTTCATTAGCGACAAGGACTCTCATCCCTAATTCACTACACCATATTCTACGCTGCTACACCCCCTACTCACAACTTGGGCTGTGGCAAAAGACACTCTCACTAACTCATCCTTGCATAGGAAGGAGGAAGAGTGCATGCATATATTTATATATATACGAATGCTAGAGAGGGATTATTTTATGGTTGAAAAAGTTGGCCAAAAATTTTCCACGAATTTGATACAGCCCCGAGGGATGGGCTAATTACCGAGANATATTTATATATATACGAATGCTAGAGAGGGATTATTTTATGGTTGAAAAAGTTGGCCAAAAATTTTCCACGAATTTGATACAGCCCCGAGGGATGGGCTAATTACCGAGACAGATCAGACAAGAAAGATAACGTTCCCATTTCACTTTCCGCTCCACCAACTTTTGCGGTTTCTCCGGCAAACTCACCCCGCTCCTATATGCATATGCCCTTACATTTCCCAAAGCCTGGAGGTAAAACTAAAAGCTTTCCAACATCCTTCACAAGAGTCATCCGTACAAAAGCTCGTACACATGATCCGCCGCGACTCCCACCATTCTTTGGAGCCATGTAGAGGATCTTCTTCGGAAAGAGCACTGACTTGGAATTTTTACATTAAAATTTCACGGCGCAGAGGATTAAGATAGCTCACCGGGATATTACGGCCAGGAAGAGGATGAAGGGAAAAGTGTGTGCGCGACTGGTTGGTTACTGTATATATGAGCGTCTGTGTTTGAGACTGCGGGTGGGTTAGTATGTGCGTGTGTGCGACTGGATTTGTTGAGTGTGTGTGTGTCTGTTTGTGACTGGATTGGTTACCGTATGAGTGTGTGTGTGTGTCTTTTTTTAAACTGGGTTGGGTACCATATGAGTGTGTGTGTGTGTGTGTCTGTTTGTGACTGGGTTGGTTAGCATGTGCGTGTGTGCGTGCTTGTGTGTGACTGGATGGTTACTGTATGAGTGTGCCTGCTCATGTTAGTTTATGTGTGTGCCTCGGCGTAGTGTAGTGCATCCAAAAGTGTGTGAAGGCGTGTGTTGCCTACAGCATGCCCGTGGAAGTGGCTGAATGTGAATTTGTTGTGTGTGCGTGTCCGTGTGGGAACTCGGCATTCCGAGAGAGAGCTGATTGGAACATTGAAGGTTGCATGACTGATGTAATCAGGATTTAGAATTGGTTGGGACTTGAACCATCGACCATACTGGACACGCACGTCTGCTGCTCCTGCTACTTTTCCAAACTTGCTGAGCTGTAAAGAGGACCATGACTAAGGAGAGTGAGAGGGAGAGGAGAAGGAGGATGAGAAATAATGAAACATGGTTGGGGCCTGTAAAACTGGATGGTGGCACGCACGCACGCACCACAATTTGCTCGTATTAAACTTTGCCTTCTTTTATAACCCAAGCCCATTCCCCACGACAGAGTTTACAACGACACGTACAACATCAACATATATATATATATATATATATATATACACGCACACATGAGATAGAAACACATACAAAACACTTGAAACTGGAGAGAGACGAGTGGTGGTACATGAGTCATGTCTACACACTCCCACACAGGGTTTTACATATAGTACGCATACACACACACACACACACATACACACAAACATTAATAGTGACTGGACCGGAAGGTATGACATGAGTCCGGGAGTGAAATCTACTTGAAAAAATCAGATCCCACATCCACTAGAGTCGCACGACGGGTGAAGGGAGACTCCTTCAAAACACTTTTTTAAATCTTCAACTCTCAAGTTTTGGGACAATGAGTCCAGCACGCTATTCCGTGGGACATAACGCTCACACAGAGCTCGCGGAGTCGGATCAAATGTCTAAAAAAAATAGAGAGTAACATATACACACATGGGACATGAAAACTTTGGGTCACATGTGCATATTCGGAGTTTGAAATGTACACTGTGCTGATCTCTACGGCGCGAGGTCGGTCCATGGAGAATAAGTTGACACTGTTTTCAGCGAGAATTGCGGAGCAGGTTCGGAGAGTTAAAGTTGGAAGAGTTGGACCAAAAAAATACGGAGAGAGAAGAATTGATGGAAATTTGACGACTCACCTTGGGCGAGGATGCTGGGCACTCCGAGCTGAAGAATGAGAGGGAACAAAAGGAGTGGAAATGAGGAGGACGTGACTCTTAACTTCCTCACCCGCATGACTCTCTTCGTCTCCTTCCTCCTCCTTCTCCTCCTCCTGTGGGCAAACGACAAAAGAACATTTTCAATCTCCATTCAAATCCAGCTTACAATGGAAGGAAATATCAAGACTAAACCAAGCCAGCTCTCTCACTCTTTCTGTTCCCCTCCCCCCTTTTTCCTCATCTTCTCAACATCATCTCCTCGGTCCCGTCCGTCCGAGACGTCGTACAAAAAGAGCTGAATTGGAAAATGTATGGAATTTTAGCTCCGGGCACCATTCGATCATCACCGACACCACGAGGACCAACACGAGGAACCAGAGGAGACCAATATAATAATGAATAATCACAGTTTCCATCTCTACATTATTCCTATTGTAACCTCACTCTCTTTTGCTCTCTCCGGACTGAAGAAGATACTACAGAGATCCCTGTCTCGGGAGACACGGAGAGTTGTAAATGTGGAGTGATTGGAACAATTTAAATTGGATTTCTTCGTCTTCTTCATTCTCTAATTGCTCGTCCCTCCGGAGTTTCCCAGATAAAATTCCCTCTTCTCCGACCCACAGACTGATGTGATAGGGCGGATGAGGGAAAAGTACTGGACAAAAGTCGGCATTGTCTCAACTGGAAATCACACATGAAAAGAGACGGAGAGGAGGGACTATGTACTGTGGAGCGGGGAGCGAGACAGCGCAGAGAGCAAGGCAGACAAAGGAAGGTCCCCACGGGGGATCCCGTGTAGTCTCTCCGCACTAAAGAGAAGCTCATTATCAAATTTCCAGGCCGGGGAGCACACAATGTGAAATCCTTGAGAACTTTGATGTAAATGTTCTTATCAGCGCCCATTTAGCAGTTTCACTACACTAGACATACTCCTGAATGAATGCGACAAGAATAGCAGTACACGCGCATCCCGCCTCACAACCATTAATTGAACCAAATAATAATTTTCTTTGTCAGATCCTTTACACGCTCGATAATATTATTATTATTATTATTCCCAACACAACGAGAACGAAAACGGAAATCGCCACCGGCGGCCCCCACTCTGTGGATAATAATACGGCGAGCATGAGCATGCAGTGCTTTTCCCATGCGTCTGGCCCAGGCCAACACACAGCATGGAGGCGAAACGGGGTGGCTGGCGGATAAAATAACGACCTCATTCACAGCTCCAACTTCAAACTTCCCGCGCACTCTAAATTGGCAGGGATTAGCTCGAGTGTTGATGAAAAAACTGGACCGATTATTCTGAAGGAGGGTAATACATATTTGAACGTAAACCCTTCAAAAATGTGCTCCACGTCATGCTTGGAGTGAAGGGGAGGAAAATCAATTGGAAATCAATTCAAGAGTGATGTTCCAAGGGGTGGTTAGCAAATTAGTTGGGGAAGAGCGTTTTGAATAGTAATTTTCGCAGTAATTTCCTCACGGGAAAATGAGATTTGGAGGTGCATAGAGCCGATAAATATTTGATTGTCAACTTTTGTGAATAAAAAAGGTGTGCATGAGAATGCTCGGAATAATGATTTTCCCGCTGTTTTCCGGTCGGTGTCCGGGACAAAGGTAGGTGGAGTTGATAAATATTTGATTTTCATCTGGTTTTTTTGTGTACTATGTCCTTGCAAAAACCAGAGGGTTGGCTAAAGGAAGTTGTTTGAAATCATTGATTTTGTGTTGAGAATTGCCAATTCTTTGTGCTTCAAGTTTTTCCCGTATTATATGCCGCAGCAAAAAATGTTGTGTGAGGAACGGGGAGCTAATGAATATTTGATTTTTCCACCTCGTTTTTTTGACAAGTGTGGTAATGATCCCTGGTATGTTGGCTTGGAGGAGTTTGCAAAACATTTTGTGTTTATTGCAAATCATAGTTCAAAGTTCTGTTGCGAAGCAATGATGAGAGCTGCTTTTGTACTATTCGTAGCATAGGATGATGATATTTGATGGTTACGTCATGGCAGGGCTGTTGGTGGAATAAGAGTGTGTGACAGCTTTTGCAAAATATTAGGTCCACAGCCCTATCATCTGTTTGAGGTGGACCCCTACAAAGTTGACGTCCAATTTTGAATTCGAGATTGAATTTTGAACGTTTTGTCCCGACGGAGGGTTCGGTGTTTGTCAGAGCGTATGTGCGTGTGCATGTGGGTGATACGTTGGGAAACCTTTTGTGTGACGTGAATAAAAGGTCCCCATGGGGCTAAAGAGGGAATTGCATGCTTCTGGGCGGCCGCCCGCTGGGCCGGTGAACGATCCGCGGCTAGGTGGGACGCACCTGGGCTCTTCGTCCACGTCATGTACATAATACCCCTGGTATATCCCGTGTTCCTCCTCCCCAATGGAATTTTCACTTTCATCCCCCGCCTGACGGCTGCTGGGGAACTTGTGTATAAGTTTTCCCCACCAAAGATTCTAATCTACGGCTTTATCAAGTGCAAAACGCTCTGGCAATATTTACAACTGTCTCGCAAGCTAATCTTTCTCCATTTTCAGCCTCGCAACTCGGGCTCTTCGGGTTTCCCATACTCCTACATGCACACATGCCGGCGCTGAGTGAGAGTGCCATAGTGTAGAATTGGAAAACTTACTTAGCAGTGGTTGGTGTAGTGTGTGTATGTATAAATGTACATGTATGTGTATGTGTGTGAGTGTGTGTACACTTCTAACACGACCAAGCCTGTCCGCCATATCATGTGGGGAGGAAGGATAGTATACTTTCGCGCGTGTTGGCCCTGGAAAAGTTGTCTAAAACTTTCCCCATTACTCCCAACTTTCTGGACAAACTGATCAAGTGAAGAGGGGCGTGGAAGTGATGGCTGGCTCTCAAGACAAATAATCCCAACAACAGCCGGTCGTATCATCAAGGATTTCGCAAAGCAAATTTATATCTCACAGTGGCAAAATTCCAAGCGATTTAACGGAGCAGCAGCAACCACGTTCCATACTCTTGGGGACAGACTTCCTCCTCGCCGGGGTTTAAAGGGTTGTGAACAAGGGAGTAAATCCCTCATGGATATGCTTCCACTCTGGCCTCCAGGACGGCATGACTACGACGGAATGAGTGTGTGTCTGCGTGTACGTGTACGAGTGTGTGGAGAACAAGAAACAAATCGTACAAAGTGGATCAAGCGATAAGACGACGACGAATACGCTCAAGTCGGAGCTAATGATAATTTATGACGACAGGTAGAAGCCCACTTGGCTTTGTACTTCTCTACACCCCTCACACGAGCAAGTTCTTTTACAGTCCAGCCTTCGCGGCGATGGGATGAGGAAGGCGTAAAGAGTGAACACGTGGAATCTCCCTGATCCATCTTCTTCCATGATTTCCATTGGATTACGCTGCTACTACTGTAGTGTGTATGTGTGTGTACTGTAGAGCATGCGATGAGGATGTACACGGTAGAATCCAAGTTTATGCCTCCTTTTGGGCTCTAACCAAGATTGAATTTTAATTTTACACTCAGCCACAAGACAACAGGGATGATCCTTTCATGAAATCAACCAACCCGCCGAAACCCCTGCTCCGCCTCTTCCAAAGGAAAAAGAGGAAGATTTTCGCCATATAATATTGTCCTCTCCCGTACCCACCCCGTGCGTGGGATATACTTTATGCTCTCCTACATGACTGCATTTCCAATCAACCGACCCGCTGACAATGTATCACCAAATTCGCCCCCCCCCCCTTTTTTTCCATTCCGAGAGTCAATGACTTCCTCCGCCGCCGTCCCGACGTAGTGCGGAAAGAGTCACGCATGCCTCCACTCTCTGAATCAAATCGATCTTCCTTGTTCACTCATGAACCTCTTCCCCATTTGAAACCAAAGGGCAAAAGATTAAGTCAGAGGAGTCGACTGGCAATATATTTGATGGTAGTAGTGGATATATTACAGGCACAAGGAACTTTTTCAGGATGTCCTAGCTGCGGGGCTGAAATTCTGTATGTGGGCCTTCCAATGTAAAAGTTGATTTTATTTCCATGCGCACGCCGTCGTGCGCAAGTTTTAGCGACCGAAATTTAAACTTGAAAACTTCTTCAAGTGCCCGCAGGGGGATTGGATCTACTTTTCAAGTCAAATTTCAAATCTCTTTCGACAATGTTTGCCATGAGGTTTCTTGTTCTCTTCCGACTTTCTTACATTTTGCAAATCAGCGTTTCGATAGAACATTGTTTTACTTCGTAGATCCGTGATGCAAAGAGCCACTGCTACTTTCGCATGTTTGGCAAACCGGATTGCACTGCGAAGCTCTTGATAATTTTACAATAATGTATGTGAGCAATACTTACATGTCATCAAGCACAATGATTCACCTTCTGAAATTGGACAAAACATTGTTTCATTCCAAAATCATTGATAGTTGCAGGATTTTGTCGATTTGGCATGTAATCTTCTCCCTATATTTCTTCCATTCCATCGTATGCTGTCAGCTACAGCTATAATAACAATTTCAAACCATGGGTTTTCCCCCCGATCATTGTTTTTTCCAAATCAATAAGTTTGCCCCCACGTTCCATCGGAGCTGACCTGACTGTGAGATTATTTGAACGGACAGCTTCCAGCCTGATAAGACGGAGCTGCTCGAGCCCTAAAATCCACACGAATCTCCCCGGACCTGTCATTAACGTCAGTGAGGAGGTGCGGGATGAATGAACGTGAATAACGATTTACCGCCGTCCTGCCAGTCATAATTTCTTTATAATTCCCTCCTCAATGATCCTGTCGGGCAGCTCGCCAGTTGAATACGAGGGGCCAGCGGAGAAAAATGTGATGAGAAATCAGAAAATTCAGCCAGACTCAGAGTTTGGATCACGAACTCGTGACTTGCTCTTGGTCCGGTTCCAGCAGCAGCAGAATACTATACACACACACACACACAAACTCATTCCCCAAGAAATCTACGAGAGCTCATCTTCTACCGAGGACCAACTTCATAGAGACTCTCTCTCTCTCTCTTGATCACACATGAACATTCCGACTTGATTGCCCATCCCGAGAATTCGATCCCATTTCCACTGCATAGAAAACTTTATGTGTACTACTGGGCCGGCGCGGAGAGAGTCAAGTGAGAGAATTAATCCCATTTCTATACACGGTTACAATTACATTGTCCGCAACCGCAGAGCACCCCGCCTCAGTGTCTGCACTAAGTTAATGGCAGTCCAAGTTCCATCTGGCCCGACTATAACCCCTTATATATGGGAGCGCCAGTGTCTGCACCCTCCGCGCCGGGGCAAATGCCCAGTATTCACCCGACTTGAATAATTGAAATGAGAAGACTGTTGATGGGTATTGTATGGACTCAACTCGACTGGCCAGATGGATTACACATAGTTATGATGATGATGATGATGACGCTGATGATGATGATAATAAATTGCCATTAATAGCAGAATTTTATTGCTCAGTCCCTCGCTCAGTGGTCAAACTCATATAGCTTTGTTCCCGACCCCAACCGGTAGTAGACACCACTCCGTCAAGTTGCATACACACACACACACAAACACACCTACACACACACTTACACCCACTGATATTCCTCCCCGTCAGAGAGTCAGGGTCTCTCCTGGGAGCGGAAGATGGTTATCGG
This sequence comes from Pseudobourletiella spinata, assembly GCA_009870155.1. NCBI lineage: Eukaryota > Metazoa > Arthropoda > Collembola > Symphypleona > Bourletiellidae > Pseudobourletiella > Pseudobourletiella spinata. The sequence goes on along the minus strand of WJFA01001091.1, from coordinate 14,637 downwards.
GGTAATTACCCGTAATCAACTGGAAATTACATGCAATAAAGGTGAGCGGAACCTCCGGTCTAAAGGTTCAATCCATAGAGGTACACACAGTGTCCAGCCCATATGTACAAGTACATACATATCTATAGACCTTCCACATCTTCCAAGACGCCTCATTTCAACCACTTTCCAATGGGATTCTCGTCCCAACTAATTCAGCTCATGTGCACTCCCCATCTCACCCACAACATCCCTCCGTTTAGTTATACTCCACCGTGTAAAATCCAAATTAATTTGTCAGGGGAAAAAACCCAATGGTTCATTTTCGTCCACCGTGTGAATCTAATCATTGCGTCAAACGCATACTTCTTCTTCAACTTCTTCTTCTCCAACTCAACGGACTCACTCACCTCGTCATGGCCTGTCCAATGGAGAACGACCTGAGTAATTGCCGTGATCATCAACCAGTTTACATGTACGTCTGTAATCTCCCAAACTTCCCCATAGGAAGACCTCAATCCACTCTTATCTGGATAAGTTACCACGTCCACCGCAATTTAATAAAAGACGAGAGAGCTCCACGCTATTTCCAGCCCGGAGTCGCCACTGTATGTACGATCTCAATTTACACTCACGAGAGTACCTCAACTGCCACCTGCAATCTAGCTGATGCATGCGCTACAACTAGGCTACCCCGGATATTACCTCCGGGTTCCTGTGCACTGAAACTGAGTATAAACTGACCAACTTTTCCCTCTTTTACGAGTTCCCCCCACAATATTTATTTCTTTAACTTTATTCTGGAATATTGTAGGTCGTGAATCATTACGGCAACGAATTTACACAGCGTGTGGCTCTTCTACGAATGGAAAACTATTGGATAAAAATATCCTGCAATTTTGCGATATTTTCGTACATCCACCAAGCCTCGCACACTACCAGGGCAACCATACGCCCCGAAATACGGCTTATTTTCACCACTCTCCCGGATGCTTAACCCGAGCCAATGCATTACTACGGCAACCTGACACTTTTCCAACATAATTTGACTTATATCTATTTCTGGCCTTATTATCCGGCGGGAAATGGGAGGCCGGGAGCTTCACGATAATTCTAACGAGCTCCGTCCCAGTCTTTCCCCCCTATTCATGTCCATCTAATGAGCTCCACAATGAGCAGCTCCGATCACCTGTCATTTTTTCCGAGGCAGAATAATGGCACACGTGGAATTCAAATATGTATGCACGGCCTTTTAGGTAGACGGCCATCAGTCCGTTCGGCCCGTCACACGATCCCGCGGAACATCTGCTGCTGCTGCTGCTGCTGCTGCTGCTACGTCACCATAGAAACTCTCTGTCTCCGGCTCATTACAAAAAGGGAGGATGACAGGTCATTGTTCCGTCAAACCATGTACAACAGCCTGTCATCCGCTCTTCCGCGTCTTCCCAACAACTGTATTCCCACGTCACATTTATTCCAAGAATGAAATTCCCATGGAAATTTCAAAAACAAAAAAAAAACTATTCAAAAAACTTTTTTCATTTCTAAATTAGCACTTGAGACACGAGTTATTTTATTATATATTAAAAGTATACAGTTTGAAACCATGACTTGGACTGCCGTCAGTGGGTTGCGATTGGGAATTCATTGGTCGGCTGGAGCCCATGTATTATACACCTTATTGGAAATTCTAATGTGTTTGTATTTTCCCACCCTCTGGTCCGCGGATAATTTACAAACGGAGGAGCAGACCGCTCAAAGGGTAGTTTGTGTGTGTAATGGAAATTTAATCAGATTCCAGTGCGCGGATACGACTCTATACTCATACGGAGTTGACCCCGTCCCCTGCTACCTTCCTATACACTGCACAGCATATACTGACTTGGTAATGCGGCCAACACGACTCCTCGTCGTCACACTGCCAACCACTCTGTCTATCTGTCTGGGATGATTAAGTAGTCTGACCCGAGGGGATCCTCTTCCGAGCCGATACTCTACGAACAAGAACAACATGACGAGGGGTACAACAGCAACGGCAATAACAACAACAACAAACAGCAAGGACTGCCTGTCGGAGAGCCAAGACATTTACATCTGGATCAAGATAGTGGACACTGTACTCTGTATGTGTAGAATGAACTGCCGCCGGAGCCGGGAGCATTACCGTGTGTTCTACTCCGTAGCCCGAGGACGCCGCTTTCCCGGAAATAATACCCGCATTAATTACACGTTGTGGAGCGGGAGATACTATACACAGTGGTGTATGTGTCCCTCTCTGTGTAGCATAGTATTATTTCTAAGCCGGCGGCACGTGCCTCCGTTCCTGAGCCTCCATCGATTACTCCCCCTGCATTTCAATGGAGACTGTGGGCATGACAGTACTTTTGAATATTCGGCGGGGGAGGGGGAGGGGACATTAGCGGATCGATACTGCTGGGATTTACTCATAAGTTCCTCCTGCTCTTGGAAATTCTCAACCGCTACTACCGGAACTTCCTGTAATCAGCCAGGATTTTTCCAGGCTTTGCAGCAACAGCAGCAGCAGCATCATGACTGATGCTGGGAGAGATGCCTTGGGAGGATTTCCGATCAGCCAGTCCACGCGCCGTCCTACTTCCGTGCGCAATGATCCCATGCACGCTCCTGTGAAACTTCCTCCTCACTAAGTGAGAGTAAGGGTGAGCCCAAGGACAGTTCCCTGCTTAATTTCGTCGTAGTTATCTCCAAACAGATTCAATTCTCTCATCCGAAAATAATGGTTGTTGACGGGGGAAGGGAAGCATTACATAGACGGAGTTTCTCCAACTGGCTCTCATCAACAAACTCTCAACACGACGAGCTGACGGTGAAGCCGTTCAATGTGGCTGTAAAAGTGTGTATACGTCCACCGCCTTTCAGCACATCGGGCCACATCTCATATCCCGCTTACGCCTTGGACATTTGTCTGGCTTCAGCAAATGATTGCTCTCCGTCGCTGAATTGACAAGGACCTTGGGGTGGGGAAAAAACTCGCCGCCGTACGCACATTTTCCCCTCCACTAACTATCAATATCCTACCAGGGTTCATATGAACGACCCCACTGTTTACAAATGCGGATTTGGTATAGTTGATGAGGGCAACATGATGCTCCCCACCTGCGGTTCCGCTCTCACAATAATGGGCCTGACTGACTGCGAGAGCGAGGAGTCCACGGGAAACGGGGAATAGCTCCTCCTCACAACATTGGGATCCACAATGGGAGTGACGACGACAACGACGGAGCGAATTGAATAGGGAAACCTTTGGGCACACACAAAAAAAGCATATACTACATTGACGAGAGTCGGGGAGGGAAAAAAACTTGGTAAATGTCAGGGCAATTCCTTCTCGCTCTCGTAAGAAACGATATAGCTTCACCGTCGGAACAAAAACAGGGGGTGGGCGAACTGACTGACTGACTGACTGAGTGGCTGACAGGCGGGTTGGGAATAGTTGAGGGAATTCCGTCCGATTCCATGAAACTTACCTGACTCTGACACCCTGTATAGACTGCGTACGCGTTGAGGAGTGCCGAGCGCGGAGAGATCCCACTGTTGAAATATTCACAGAGACTCAATTAGAGACTTATTACGAACGACGACGATGGCGGGAAGAAGACGGGATCAGTTACTGGGATGCACTCTCGCAGAATTACCCACAATTTCTCCAGTCACACAGTTAGATCCCAACAGCTGGGAGTTCCCACATCCTCAATGCACAGGTCCAGCAGTAGGGAATCCCACTCCATCTGGACAGAGACGACACGAGTTCACAGTTAAGCACAAAACTTTTCCAACACAGAACAGAGAGTTACGGAAGGAGTGGACAGAGAAGATTCGTCTGGATGATCCTTACAATTTTATCACGGTTCGGCTCGGAATAACTCAGTCAATTTCGGGGCTACTGCCACGTCTCCGGCGTCTTTCCTCTTCAAATTCTGGTGGATGTCTGCTGACGAGCTCCCCGGCGAGAGAAGATGAGATAGGGAAGGAGGGAGGGAGGGACGGAGAGAGAGAGAGAGAGAGAGAAAGAGTGAGAGTGTGCTGGAGAGTTTGCTGCTGGAGGGGACGAAGTATATGGGTATTACTATATGCGTCTGTATGTGCGTTACGCATAAGCGCACACACTTACATACAAACGCAAGCACACACACACACACACACACACACACATACACATACACACAAAGTTTGGAGGGGAAGCGAGCTTTTTAGCTCCGCAGTAGGTACGTACGTACGTTCGTACGTTCACTTCTCTGGCTCTGGATTTCCAGAGCTGGAACAACGTCGTCTCGTACATCCGACCGTAAATTCTCCTTTATGGAGCCCAGGACTTGAGTGCGGAGGAAGCTTTTACCATTGTTTCTTGATATTACTACCCCAACGAACCCACACCGCACGGCTGCCACCGTCTCTTGAGCAATGCCCATTCCCAGACCGTTGGGAGCTCGTCGTCACATGCGTGCGCGCCGCTCTTCTCACTACATAGTGTATATATACCCCAACTCGAGCAGTATCAGGGGCAACATCCTTCAAATATTCTCTGTCTCTCTCTCTCCCTTCTTTGCGCTCTCCCCGTTCCCGATTCCTCCGTCCACAATAATTTTGCCAATGGAGAATGGAGTATATAGCTTCCACAATAAATCCCAGTCTTTCATAGCCCTCCGCTCCCTCATTACACCTCCTAGAACAAGAGGAGAAAAACGGAAAGTATATACACAGTACAGTAAGTCAAAGAACTGGAAATGGTTTCAATCCAGTCAGAATATCCTGATGAGTGTGGTGTGGGTAAAACTTACTTTGTGAGGGGGCTCTTTATAGGGCTTCCTTCCCAGCAGACTTGCACACAAAAATGCTATATGGTGTGGTGAGATCTAAAAGCGGGCAGTTTCGTAAATAGGCTCTGAGATTAGTGAAGATTCAGCCAAGAGGCGGGAATGGGAAGAGATGGAGATGGAGACGGAGATGTGTGAGGAAAAACTATAAGGCCACATTGTCCGCGATGAGGTGAGTGGAGCCCGGGCAGGGTTGTTCGGGAGAAGACGACAGCATTTTTTCGGATCCCACCAGAAAACTGAATCGGTAAACACAGTGGATGAACTTGGTAATCGTCTGCTCAATCCTAGAATGTCCTTCCCAGACCCTTTTTTTCGGCAATCCCCAAAAAGGAGGACATAGAGACGCTGATGGACTTAAAAGGGAATAGATTTGATCGTCCTAGCTCTAGCTCTCAGGTTTCCCGATCATGAGGCTTCCCGCTCAAAAGGAGGAGGACGAGACGACTGACCACAATACAATGGAGTCTGCGGAGAGAAGAAGAAAAAGAAGAAGAAGAAGAGGAGGAGAGAGATGAATTATTGTGCAAACGGCATTGAGCAAATAATACATTGCATCCAACTTGGGATCCAACTTAACCAATCCTCTGTTCAAATATACTGGGGGAAAAAAGGTCGACGGAGAACCTGGCTGAGGACAACAATCTCAAATTTCCAACCTTTTATCCCTTTAATTTGTCCTTTGAAATTTCTAAACCGATTTCCACACGCCCTTCACCCAACAAATCCAAGATCCTGAAGGTCTTAAAAAATAACTGGAAGCGAAGGGCTTACAATCCTGGGGGTTCAGATACAGCAGCATTGTGGATTCTGCAACTTACTTGGACAATCTATTATACTATAGCATTGCTCCAAGCATCACGTGGGTATAGAGTTTCCGTCAAAACTCCAGCTGCAGACGGAGTCTGAAAAAAAAATCCAACGGCACGGTGTCGGTCTGTATTGAAATTGTCAAATTACCATGTTTTTACATCGGTCCTTGAGCAGTCAGTCACTCACAGTAGTGGGGACGACATGTGGAGGAAGAACGACGACGACGAGGATGACGATGAGGAGCCCTGGTCCCTTCAGTACTGACGTGCGTCTGACAGGAATTGGAAAATCCTGTGCATCTGGAGACAGAATGGAGACGATGGGATTGGGAATAGGGAGGACCATTGTGTTCTTCCTTTGACCCAAAGATTCCACCGTCGATGTTCACGTCGCAGTTCATGTCGTTGGTTTCGTCGTCTTTTCCCTCATATGCTCCGAGGGACACACACATGTTTGACATTGTCATGGTGACATTCTTAACAAGCCTCTCGTCGTCGTCCGTGATCGAACCCTCCGTGCCGTTCCTATACATTTTCAATCATAATCACAACAAGAATAATAATAATATAATATTCACCCGTCAACTCAACTATTCAGGATTTTATCCACCTCACAATACTTTACCTTGTTAGTCTACACAGGTCACGCACTACTTACTAGACTTGTTCCCAATTGTATATAATTTCGATCCCCGGCACCCTACTCAAATACACAATAAACACAAGTGCTACGGAAGTTGACACATCGACAAGCATTCTCTGGGCTTTGTAAACATGTTTCCCAAGTTTTCTGTAGGAAATCCCGTACTAGGAACACGTGAAAATGAAATGCCCGTTCTAATTTTATGACCGAGAAAAACTATTTCCAAGTGCTTGGGGAGTTTTTTAAGAATTACGTCTGCACTTTTATTACAATAGCATTTACACTTTTTCAACACTTCTAAGAGATTATTTTTTACGTTTAGTACTTTATTTTCGCATAGCAGGGACTCCAGATGGACAACTGGAAAAATTCATGTGAGAGTTAAAACTCCCTCGGAAAACGGATGAGGGAGTGTAACACCATAGAGTTCGAATCCCGCGCGCTAATTAGGGGCATCACAATTTCCATAGCATATGATACGGCTGACTAGGGTGGCCCTCTCCTTGATTAAAAACATGGCTACAAATCATGTAAGAAAAAATTGGGATGAAGATCTGCGTCAAATCGCTCCTTGCGGTCCAAAAATCAGGTCCGAGCAGCTGGAGGCCGCAGCACAGCTGACGAGGAATATGTGACACCCACAAAATCTTCAAGCCTGAGATTTGCTTTTAAAAAAAATAAATTAGCTTCCTCACATTACACTAAGAACTTTTGTGGTCCATTAAATCAGGGGAGAAATGAGGGTGAGATGATTGAAAAAAATAAATTTTGACTGTACAATTCAAGTGGAACATAACCGGGGAAAAAATCTCCTCGTCCTCACCCTATGGTAAGGCTCAATATGGATAGGGGTGAACTGGAGGCGGCAGCGGATGGGAATATGGACATGGAGGCGAGCTATAGTGCAGTGGTTGGATGGGAATAATCCCATTCATTTTGTATGCGAAATTAATGGAGTAGAAATCCAATTAATGTGAAAAATCCCGGCTAGAATTTCCCCTCACATTCCTCCTCTCGTCTCCGCCCGAGTCCGTAGTGCACTTTTCCTGTGGCAGCCGCGCGGGACTTCTCCTCCAACTCACCATTAGAATGCATCACATGGTTAGAAGGGTGAGGGGGATCGGAATGGAAAGTAGTTGGAGACGACGTATAAGTAGCAGCAGAAGCCGCACCAAGAATCTTCACATTTGACACAAATGGAGTTTTTAAACGAGAGCCGGCATAATGAATGAACAAGTTTACAGAACGTCTTCATCCTTCCAGAAGTCGAGATGCTTTCAGAATTTAAAAATGTTCATCAGTGACTCCGCCGTCGTCGTCGTCATCCCCGCGAGCTCACATTCATCAGGGGCGGATTACCATATTGAAAGTCAAGTTGGAGCTAATTATGGAATCAATGGAGCAGAACTACATGGCCCTCATCAACTTGATTCGGTTAAGCTATGGTCTATGTCTTCAAATTTTCTTCTCAATTTTTTTCTTACATGGAACCCTTCCATGTAGCCACCCTAAAATCCAGTTCATTTGGTTTCCTTATTGACTTTCCAGGAATGGGAGTGACCTGGAAAGGGAAAATATTCTTCTATGCGGCGGCGGCGGTGGGTGCCACCACGGAGCACTGGTTCAAATCATCCAGCCCGTCAGACGGGGACCACTTGGGAGGGTGACGGGGATATAAAAGGGAGTGAGAAGAGTGTGTGGCTTTGGAGAGCATTTGAGTTGAGTCGCGGCGGCGAAAAAGTTGGGATCTGATATATATATATAAAATTGGGACCACTTGGGAGGGTGACGGGGATATAAAAGGGAGTGAGAAGAGTGTGTGGCTTTGGAGAGCATTTGAGTTGAGTCGCGGCGGCGAAAAAGTTGGGATCTGATATATATATAAAATATAAAAAAAAGTTGAATATGAAATTTTTTTAAGCTGTCATGAAAACTCAGTTCTGCTTTGAGCAGGAGGATTCCAGGGAGTGTGTGTGTGTGTGTGTGTTCTTGTGCGTGTGGACTGGGGCTGGGGTCGCGGGGACGATGGCTGTGCGGCGGTGTTACGACTACACATATACGAAACTTTGGCGGGCTTTGTATGCATGTGTGTATCGTGTCCCTGTACTTGTACGTGTATGTGTGAAGATGAAAATTTACGGGGGAGACGGTCTCCCTCCATTCAATTCCCTCGTGCTTTATAGCCGTAATGAGATTTGGATCCGTAGCCTTTTCCCGTCGTCCTCAAAGTCCCGGCTCCTCCGAGAAGGGAGTTCTCGGGGTGCGGACAGTGAGCGAACAGGGAAGTAAGCTTGACATTTGCATGGTGTGTGAATGCGTGTATGTATGTTGGGGGGAACCGAAAGAGGTCCCAGCAGCTCCTCCATCTACTCTTATTTACGTCCTTGTCATTGGGATGCTCCTGTGCGTGTAAGGAGACAAGTTTTCTCCAACAGAATCTTGACAGACGGGAAGTGGAAATAATGGGAGCCATTCATGACTTCATCAGATTCTAAATTCAGCTGACGTCTGGGTGTGAATGGGTCTCATCCCCTGCTGCTACATACAGACACACACACATACACACACACACACACACACAAACACACACACATGAGAAGTTTGCGCTAAGGACGTGCGACATTGGAGCGACAGCAGAGTATGTGTGTACACACACCAAATAGGGCTCTTTGGAACAACTTTTTAAGGTGACATAAATTTTAGGGGAATCTCCTTGCAAAGGCGTTGACGGGATGCGGCTCGGTGAATTGTGCAAAGTCATTAAAGAGCGACTTGTGCTCAATTTGAAGGCATTACCGGGAGCTGATGCAATGGGGAATTTTACGGGGGCATAAATCCGAGTGGAAAACTTTTTCACAGGGACGAGGGACAACATGCACACGGAGCTTAGGCGGAGTGGGGCGCGACAGCTCCAGCTTTATTATTTACTCACGGTTAGTGGGCACACCTGGGTGAGTGTAACCTTGAGTAAGACAAATATGATGGAAAACAATGTTTTCTGTGTCCTTAATCTGAACACGGACATTGTTTTGCCAATCCGAGGATCATGTGCTCCACCAATGGTGTAAACAAATTAGAATTCAACACTTGACAATCATAATTTTATTTCGAATGAATATTAGTACTTTTCAAACATTGATTCTCTGCTAGAATCTTTGAATTTGGAAACATTTTGATTTTAAATTAAAATCTGTAAATTTTGAATTGCCGTGATTTTTATATGATCTTTGATTTCCAATAATCATCACTAATCAATTGGAATCTGTCTCCTCGATTTTCCATTACCATCAATGTTCCTTTCATGGATTTCAGGTCAAATGAAAACAAATCTATCCCTTGAAATTTTACGAATCCTTTGTGAATCATTGATTTTCCTTCAAATGTGTCTTTACTCCTTACCTCTGACTGAGTCACAGGAACATATGTACACACATTTTTGTTCTGCTTCTCTCGAAAGGTTCTTTCATTCCATTTGATCAAGGATCGTTCCGAAACAATGATTTCATGACGGGCTTCTGGATCAGTTCAAATCAGTGTTGTAAAATATGTTACAACTTCCTCCATACCTTATCCCCCATCCAAATGCTCCCGTTCCACACGAAATACTCGGGCTCAGAAGAGCATACTGGGCGGCCTGGCCTGCACGTATCCCCTTGTTTATTGCTTGCGCCGCTTATCAGCCTCTCCGTAATGCAGCATAGGCCCGGTCGTTTCAAGTCCGACTTCCTCCGGATAAAATAATATCAAATGTCCATCGGCCAGAGGATCCCACTCTCTCTCTCCCATCGCCCGATCGTCTTCATCTGTTTCGTTCCGGAAATGAGCTCCATACTCTCCCTCTCACTCACTCCCACTTACATTTATACACACATACCGTCTCACCCCACCGAAAGGTGTTATCTTCCGCTATCTTTTTTTTTCCTTTTCCTCCAAATCCTCCTCCCCGTTCATTTTCCTGCAAACTTGGCAGAAAAAGTCTCACCACCGCGGACCGCCTGTATGGATCCTGCCCAACTTCTTCTTCTACTTCGTCTTCTTCGGCGGAGCGAGAAGGTAATTTAATGTGTTTTGGGTGACAGGAGCAGACTTGCATAAATGACCCGTGACAGAATGGAAATGGTCGTCTTCTCGCCGCTAGTAGTGCGCACCACACACACACACACACGCACACCACCACCACCACCGCTCCCGCGCATCATCCCTCTCGCTGGTAAGTGAAGATAAGTGCACGACGATGCGCGAACAAGAGGGATATTATATAATGGGGTCTCATATGAAAAAAATGTATGAGAGCCAAAAACGGGGGAGAATAATGGGTTCCGTCCTGCATAAACGTCACATTGCATTAGCATTAAACGACATTATAATCCAGGCTTCACTGCCTCACCGGTGTGAACATGGCCTGCTCTCCTGTATAACTACAACAGAGTCATGCGGGCAACCTTAATAAGCCTACTCGCCCATCCTCCCGACCGAGCAGTCTACCTCTCTCTCTCTCGAGAGAGAGAGAGAGACAGAAAATTCGGGAACTCCACCATCAATTCTGATTTTATACTGCTGCAAAGTCTCAATGACGTTGCCATGGCAATGGCCCCATATAACAGTTTTAAAGTCTTTGTACTTACCTGTGGTGGTTATGGGGAAAAACTGGCAAAGGCATGGCAGTAGTGCTGGCGCACTTGTCTGCTCAAGGGGGGATCCCATTCCAGACCCTTATCATGGGCATGCATATGTATGGCTACGCCCCTCAAGCCTCTAAAGCTGGAGCGACGGGAAGGGGATAATAAAAGAAATTACAGCATGTTGAGAAATGCAAACTGGAAAACAATGACTTTTCATTCCAAGTTTATTAATCTCCGCCTGCTCCGTGCATGTTGCTACAATGCATACACCGCACTATATGAAGGTACACTCACTCCGGCGCACATTGCAGTAGTGGTCGTGATTCAAGACCCAAATTACATGTACGGGCACAAACTGTTGTCTGCAATTTTCTGCTCAAATAATAAAAAGTTACGCACATGTTTACTACAAATGCTGTACGGCACACACATGCATCCACGCACACACACACACACACACACAAAGCGGGGGTAATTCCAGGGTTCTGCAATAGGTAGCAATTGTCCACATTAAAATTCCAAGAAGTCGTTATTCCTTGGTCATGTTCACGTGTATATGGACGGAGAGGGGAATAAAAATATATTTTTTACGGGCGCCAAAACGTGTAATTCAGTGGGGCTTTGGGGAGCGGAGTCTTCTCCGCCGGCCCGCCGCAGATAATTCCGCGCTCTGTCTTTTTAGCATAAGAATGGCTGGGAGATGGGATGAGACGGCATAAAGGGAAATAATAATAATAATAATAATGGTAAGACAGGAGGACAAGCATTTTCTTTCATAAAACACTTTTATTCTCCCCCATTAGGCGGGGGAATTATGACAGAGCGGCTCCAGTGCACTCTGGGGCTTTGCTCTCCTCCAAGCGGGGCCAAAGTGGGAGAGGAGCCACCCGCGCTCAAAATTCTGTTATGGTGGGAAATTTGCACGTAAAGGGCCCTCATATGCTCATGCTTCGGAGCTGGGAGAATGACATTATAGTAACTGGGAGCTCCTATTGTTTTGAAGGGATGATTATTTCCGGCGATTAGGGGAGATTAACCCAGAAAACATGGAGGAGTTTGTAAGGGAGATAAGGTTTTGTCTCTAACCCGCCAGGGCTTATCTCCCATGGATGAGCTTAAGAAAGGGACGGGGCTGTAATGGTGGGTTATATCCTTGTTGTCAAATTCAATTTTCTAGGGACCCATTGTCGGGGGAAATGGATGCTGCTCCTCATGTTCCTCTAACGTGACTCAACGTTGGTTCGGGTTGTTGCTGCGGTGTAGTAGTGTAGATAATAAAGCGAACGACTGCTGGAAGGGGGAGAATATCTTTTCGCTCCATGGAATCCCATCCGTTCGGTCGCACTCGTGTGGAAGACGGAGTACGTGAACGACTTTTAAGGCCACAAGCGGTCGGTAACATATTTTTGTGCGGGTTCATTCATTTGTTGAGGTTATTGTTCTACGTAAATGCCCGTCACAGTGGATTTACTTGTGGCAGTCGTGAAGTTTGAATGACTTGGCCGGTGGGCCAGTAACCTACATTTTGCGACTAAAGTTGTGACAACCTTACACGTGTCATTCTTTGTGCTGCTCATGAGCTCAAGAAACCACCACAACATATGATGGATGGCAGTTCACATCATTTGCAAAAAGGTGTGCGGCTTCAAAGTTAGAGAAATTTATTTGTTTTAATTCTATTAAGTTTAGTGAAAAGCCAATTATCGAGGGAACGAGTGAGCGCACAAAATATTGGTTGCGTCAGGAGATTCAAAATTGTTGGAGAGCACAAGTGGGTGCAGAAATAGATGGGTGCACCAGTGAGTGCACAAAATATAAGATGTTTCAGTAGAAACAAATTACATAAAAAAAGTGTACTACGCACCAGTGCACGAGTGAGTGCATAGATTATCGGATGCACCAATTAGTACACACATTGATTGCACCAGTGAGTGAACACATTTTTAAGCTCACCAGTTAATGCACACAAATTATTGAGTGTACCAGTTAGTGCAATCGGTATTAATTGCACAAGTTAGTGCACACATTTTTGAGTTCACCACGGAGTGAAATAGTTATTGAGTGTACCAGTGATTGAACAAATTCTCAATTTCACCAGCGACTGCACCAATTGTTGATTGTACTAGTAAATATATTATTCATCAAGTGCACCAGGGAGTGCACAAATGATTTAGTGCACCAGCGAGTGTATAACAGAAGGAATGGCATGAAAAGGGTAGTTCACAATGCACTAGAAGGTACACAACTGTATTTTGTGCCGAGAGCTCCTTCCTCCGCCTGTCCCAATGATTATTTCCCCTCCACCCGTACCCTCTGGTCTGATTTATACGTAAAATTAAATCCGGATCCTGTGGGACAGAGTCATGGAGCTCCTCTGCTATATATAAAGCTTACTGTGAACGGGATAAAATTTGTTAAAATCATTACTTTACCGCGCACATCTTCATTGTTAGTTTTCAACAGGGCGCGGAGCTCCTCCGGTCTTCAGATAGCATCAGCAACACTGGCCCATTTTTATCGCCGCACGGTGGAAAAACTAGTCTACACTAATAATTCTTGTTTTTCCGTGGACCCTTTTTTACGGCTCGTCGCCTCCACTTCCATCCAGTCGCAGTCCGTCAGGCCGCGTACCACCTCATCGACCCAGCTGGTCTCAATCTTCCCAATAACAACATTGCTACCAGCAGCACGATGTGTACACACTTACCATAACCCTATCTCTACATTTGCTCTCACGGAGGAATCTTTTGGGAGACCTCGTTTCATTCCGCTCACAAATCCTCCCGTTCAATGTCAAAAAGTTGATGGTTCAAATAATTTAAACTCTAAGAGCCAAGCTCCTGGGCGAGGTGTGCCCTTGTGTGTGTGTTTGTGTGTGTGGTGTGGTTCGGAATTTTAATTTAGCTCACTCCCGAATGAGTGAGCCGAGTGGGGCCACAGTTCCGTCCCTCTTGCCACTAGGAATTAATTTCCTCTCAAAATATTTGACAATTTATAAAATGGTGAGAAGGGGCTAGCGTTGGGGAGGAAAACAGGGTTTTCAATCCGGTGGTCGGTCACTACCACCCTGCACAATTGCGTCATATTGAGTGACTCCGCTGATGTGACTGATTTGATTTCATGTATAAATATGCGCGCCTCATTCAGGCTCACTGACGAGAGGGAGTGAGAGCGAAAAGGGTGAGGGATTTATGGACATCCTGATTTCAATCGAGGAACTTAACCGCAACCCAAATGTTATCAGTCCAGGAGTGTCTTTATGGTAACTATACGGCTGACCAAAGACCACACACTCGGAACGGAATAATATTGACGGCCGGGTACAACATGTTCCTTCCCAGTGGTGACTATCAGAGTAAATTACCACATGAGCAGTTGGCTCTGTGGTAATCAAATAAACTGGATGTATTCGGACAATTTCATGGATGATTCCCTCCCTCTTTTCTATCTGTCCTGCTCCCTTTTGCATGGGGCTGACAGAGAGTGAGCTGCTGGCATTTGTGTATACTTTTGTGCGTGTATATGTGTAGGTATACAGAGGAGTAATAACTGCTCGTCTCCTTTAACAAATCCCCCGGCAGGAATGAGCTCAGTCACAGGTTGTCCAGGCGGGTTCAACTTCAAACCAAACGGAAATTATTCTAATAGCTACATAACTCAGTACTGTTTGCCTCTCATGTGCAATGTTTTCAACCTTTGTGGTTTTATTATGCATTTGTCCATAAGAG
>WJFA01001090.1:0-24737 GCA_009870155.1 Pseudobourletiella spinata | reverse complement strand
TTATTCTAGTTCATGCTGGTAATTTGTACACACATTTTATACCAATAATGGTCACATCATTATTGTGATGATGGCATAATTTTCATGACCACGACGAGCGATGCTAACGAGAAACACTCACGGCCTTTTACGCGATCCCGTGAACAGGCCGTGGGTGTTTCTCGCATATCCATATTGAAACGGCATATTATTTGGCTCGATTCAACAACATGTCATGATTTTCTTGAAATTGTGCAAAGTGGGGACCATTGGAAAACAAAAAATTCCCGTGTTAAATCCCATGAAAAAATTTCCATTTTGGATTTCGCGAAAATCACTTTAAATTAACTTTTTTTCGGGACTAAACTGCGCGATGAGCAAGAGAGTTTGGCGCTATGTTTCAGACTGCTAAAAACGATGGGATACATGTCATTTAAATATCCCGTAAACAGTCCACGGGTGTTTCCCGTAGGAGCCACTACCGTGGCCGAAAAAACGAAAAAGATCGAAAATGTGGTTGCGATTTGCGATCTTGCACCATGTGAGGGCAAACGGACGATCTTATTGACCTGCCTACTGCAGGCTAAAAATCTTACAAATTAAAATATAAAAATGTCTCAAGAAACTAGGTGAAGCTAACCAAAGCAAGGAAGTTTATGTTTTAAATCTTCCGACAAAACATCTCAAAAGTTACAGGAGTACAAGGCAGCCCAATGCAAACCAAAAGCGAGCCCTGGATGCGTACTACACTAATCCCCCTTTTCATGATTTTCAAAATTGGCTTTTCACGTAAATTAATATGCAATTCTCTGCTAAAGTACAGTGCCGTACTTGTAAACCCCTGCAATACTGTGCACGAAAACTCGATCTCTCGCATCTTCTGTTAATTATTCTGTTTTACACATACAATAGAGATGAAGAAACCCCCATGAACAAGTGCTCAAAAATGTGCAGGATGAGGATGAGATCAGCAAGATTTGAATGAGCTGCGCGGGAAATGTAAAACTGACGCCTGCCATCCTACAGTAATAGGTAACAGCCCATCACCGCTGCCGATACGACGGAGGACCTTAAAGACAGGAATTTACTGCATTCAGTTCATTGAAATTTGTGCCCTCAAGTCCACTGTGATCGACGTAGACAAGCCCTGAATTCACTATAAATCTCATCAGGGCTGAACAATAAGTATTAAACGGTGGGGACCGAAGTCGTTCCAGGTGTTAAACTTCCGTTTTGAGCCGTCCTTTTCAGTGCCAACTTGTGCCCTGCTAAATAAATTAATCTCAAAGGTATCATTATATGCTCCATTTGGTTTTCTCTCAAATAAGTATGGAGTTTGTTCGAAACCTCAGTTTTTTAGTGATCAGTTTATCCAGACTGTGGAAACTGTTATAATATTATTTTGATGCATAATTATAGTTATCAGGACAAATAAAATGATTTTTACATTGTGTTAAAAAGTGTTATGCTCAAAAAATTTGTAAATGTTTGTTTATGTTTGCTCTCATTAAATAGCAGCGTTTGGAAAGTTCCGGTGCTGCCGCAGAATGGCCAACAACGATAGTCTGACGTTGGTGAAAGCCATTTTTGAGAGCCTCAATGCGACTGACTTGGATGAGAAGCGGCGGAAGGAGCTCCTGGAGAACCTGCAAACGGCCATGGCTAATTTTTCACGAGCGGAAATGACGGAGAGCGTAGGCCAATTTCCATTGGAGACCTTCCTCAATGCGACTGACTTGGATGAGAAGCGGCGGAAGGAGCTCCTGGAGAACCTGCAAACGGCCATGGCTAATTTTTCACGAGCGGAAATGACGGAGAGCGTAGGCCAATTTCCTTTGGAGACCTTGTTTAAGTGTCTCGGGTAAGTGAGTTTTGAGATGCCCGGACGAGACTTTTTGCTTTACTATTGCATTTTTTGAGCTCTTGCTTTGCATGCGGAACTAATGAATACTCCCGAAAATGTATTCTCTGTAGGGACGAGACTGAAATTACCTGCTGCATTTTGAAGGATCTCATGGCCATTTCGGATCCTCTGAAAAACTTGCAAAAATACCACGATTTCATGCTCCAAGGATTTCAGCACCCTGACGCTCAAGTTCGAGCATTGGTCCTGACTCAGGTGAGAGCCTGTAATTAGCTTTGCGAAATTTTAGCATTCCCAAAGACGGACGGGATATTCGAGTGCTTCAAAGATGCTGTTTACGCTTGTGCACAACCCATTGTTGTCAACAGCAAATTTGGAAGGACTGCAAAGCGGGTGTTCACAATTGTCAACATCTAATCGTAAACTCATTGTAATAGAATCAAAATGGTCAACAATATAATAAAAATACATTATTCTGGTCCCTCCTAGCTGTTGAAGTGCGTCGACGTGGGCAGTCCAGCTTTGAAAACGCTTTGCGATGACCATCAGGACCTTTTAATTGCGGCAGCCAAGGAAATATTGAGTGATGATCTTGGGGTAGCGAAGCAGGCGGGCGATTTCCTCGTCAAGTTGGCAGGGACGGACGCCGGATTCGATTTCCTCTTCGGCCCTGCCGGAAACCACACTCTCCTCGAGATGCTCAGGGGGGAAGAGCTGACGGAGACGCTCAAGTTCCGCATCTACGAAACACTGGCTCTCATCTCGAAAATCTCCAAGAAACACCTGGAGGAGGTTGAGGATAAGGTGAAGCTCGTGGAGGCCCTGAGCCGCTCCACCTTCGAGTCCAATGACCCCTTGGAGCAGATGAATGCTCTGGAAATATTGGCTATCCTGGCGGAGACCTCATATGGTTTGGACCGTCTGGAGGCGTATCAAGTCCTCTCCAAAGTCCGCCAGCTGGGAACCAATTGGAAGACTGATTCTCTCAGTGGCCTCCTCTTCCCGGGCCTTCTCAAGTTTGTGGGGAAAGTGGGAGCCCTTCGTTTTCCCCCTGATGACCTTGTCACCATGGTCATGGATGTCATCCTGGATGGGAATGGTGCGAAGGACGTGGCGGTGACCACAGTTGCCATCGAGGCTCTCGCCTTCATCGGTTCCACCCCCGAAGGGAAATCCCATTTGGATAAAGACAATCGTAAGCGTTTATTTTTGCATTCGGTTCGGACCGAGCAGTTAAAATGAAATAAATCAAAATAAATATTAATCATTAAACATAAATAATAATAAATAGCAATAAATTACATTAATTAAAAACAAATAGTAATAATTAAACAAAAATAATAATTTAAAGGATTTCTACTTAAATAAAGTAATTACTCAAGCAATTAAACATGCTCATATTTATGGTTTGCAGGACTGACAAGTTGTTTCGAGAAAGTGCGTGAGGTTTTGAGCAGCGCATCCTCGGAGTTTAGATGCCGCGTGATGGAGGCGCTGAGCCACCTGTTCGGCTCCGACGTAAGCAGTGCACTTTTACAAAGAATTTATTTTTTTCACAATTTGGAGCGTTTGAAGTCCGCGCGCGTTTTATTTTGACGGCATCGGTAGGCAAGAAAAGTGTACAATATGTTTACCTCTTGTAACCCTTTTAATTTCACTGCAGGAATCCAATTCTGCCTGCTTACCTCGGTGGTTCGCCCTTGCATTTCCTCAGATTTCGGTCCTGTTCGATCTGGTCCAACTGCCGTTTCCAGACATCCGCCTCAGTGCCCTCAACTTCCTCGCATCAATTGCACATCTGGAGTGGGCACAGAAGCACTATTTGCGAAGCCCAGGTAATAATCCCTGCATTTTAAAATCGGACTTGACATCTTCAAAATCATATTTGTCAAATCAAATTGTGTTTGTCCGTACATGTTCTCGAGAGTAATTTTTTGAATCTTGCTTATTTTTTTTTAATTTTATTTTATTTTCCACGCAGGAGTCATCGAGTTCCTCACGGATCGAAACGTGGAGCCGGACAAAGACTGTGCCCTGGCCAAGTTCAAAATAGTCTCGATCATCCTGGACTCGGCCACGCCAACCACCACCAAGATACTGTCCAAAGAGAATCTGGCTCGCCTCCGCGTTCACGTGAGACAGGGACCATTTTATGCCCCTGCTCAATCCAGCGTCGCATTTGAGGGTTCCTCCTAAAAACCAACCACACGGGCATGAAGGCCTACCAAGTCTTGTTGGACAAAGTAAAAATCATCAAGAAGATGCTTTGTCACTCAACCACACTGACTGGACTGACTGAAATGGTTTTTACAATAATTCATTTGCTATTCTTTGATTTGAATTTCCCCGCAGTTTTTAGTTTTCCACCACTCGTAATCGTCAGGTTCTCCCACCTTTCTATTATTGTACGTTAAAATGATTGAGCGAGATTTACGGCAGTACATTTCCTACGTGTTTCTTATCATCATAATAATGAATAGTAATAATAAAAATAATAATTCAAACTGTTGCTGTACGTGCATCCATGTAATGTGTGTGTTACTTACTCCAAATTCCCGTGAATTATCCTATCCCGGGCTCAAAATTCAACTTTATACAGCATCCCATTATGTTTTATCATATGATGAGTCATGTCGTGAATGACATTGACCGCCATGTCGCAATATCAACAATAATAATAATAATACGGAAAAATTCACAAACAGACAAATAACAATAATTTCGTCCTTAAGGTTTGATTTTATTCGTCGAAAAAATATAAGAAAACATTTATAATGTATAGTCGGAAAGTGTAAAGACGCTTAAATATGTTTAAATGTATATTTACACGTGTATGCTTCCAATGTACACTTCTTATTACGCGAACCGTTACTGGCTTATTATTATTACTATTGGCTATCAGGATGACGCTTCTTCCTCTCATAAAAGCTTACCTAATGGCGGGCAGATCACACATAAAGCAACAACAACAACAATAACTGGATCCTACGCGAAAGAAAGAGCAGAGCACACACACACACACAGATGCAATCAATCACACACTAAATAATTTCTATATACAATCCGCCACTGCTTCCAGCACAGTTCCCGACAGAGCCAAATCCCAGTAGTGTTGAACGCCGAGTTTTTTGAAATACTCCCGCGCCTGCTCCTCCGACTGAACGATTTTGAATTTCAAATCCTGAAACACCCGCTGCTTCGTCATCCCCTCCCAGACGAGCACAATCTTATTCGGCGTCTCCTCCTTGCCCTTGACGCAGTCCTCGCTCCACTTGATCCGGCTCATCATGAGCCGCTTGTACTTTTTCTGCTGCTTCGGCCCGCCCTCGACGACGACCAAGTTGCACTCCCGGTACAGGAGGATGCAGCCCGTGAGCATGAGCTGCTTCGCATTCGTCTCCACCTTGAACTTTTTCGACTGGTTGGAGAGGTCGTCGATGCGGTAGACGGAGACGTGGACCCCCAGCGACGTGTCCTCCTTGATCTTCTTCAGCTTCTTCTCCTTCCGCTGCTCCGGCGTCAGCTTCCGGCTCAGATTCGCCTCCTGATGCGTCTTGAGCCGGAGGGCCATCTGCTTGCGGACGTGCGCTTCGATCTTGGTGGGGTCCTGCACCGCCTCCACGCCCAGAACGCGCATCAGGTTCGAGATGCGGACCTTGGGGGCGGGAGCGGGGTCGAGCCCCAGGCGGATCTTCTCCTGCTTCTCCTTCCACGCCTCCCGCCGGTTCTGCCGGCGGAGCTTCTTCCGCTCCTTCTTGGTGAGGAAGACGGGCATGTAGATGGGCTCGGCGGGGTCGGAGGGGCAGCGGAGCTGGATGGGGTGCTCGATCAAATTCGTCACGGGGATCTCGTCCAAGGGGTAGTCATAGCCCAGGTGCTCCTTCTCCTTCTCCTCCATGAGCAGGGCGTCCCACCACTCCATCTGCGGGATGTACTCCTGATGGCGGTCCGTGGAGGAGGAGACGACGCCGGAGAGGCGGGCGAGGCGGGCGGCGGTGGAGATGCCGGTCTTCCGAGCCTTGTCCGCAATCTCCTGCTGCAGTTTGGCCAGTTGGGCCTGCATCCGCTGCCGCTGAGCCAAACTGACGTACTTGCCGGGGTCGTTGAACTTGAGGCCGGAGCGGGAGCGGGACTTGGCCTTCTGGTTGGGAACGAGGCGGTCGTCAAAGTATTTGTTCCGACTTTCCAGCTCCTGCGTCTCCGGTTTCTCGGGGATCTGATGTTTGGATTCGGCCTTCTTCTGAGCTCGGATGTTGGCTTTGAGGGTGGGCTGATGGGTGGGGAAGAGGAGCTGTTTCCCCGCCGTGTCAATGGCCCGCCCCTCGTTGTCGAGCAGGAGAGGTACTGGTTTGGAGGGTTCCACTTTGACGGCCGCTCCGTTCCCCGCCGCGGCGGCGGCTGCTGCCGCCGCCGCCGCTTCCTTGTTCGCTTTGATGAGGCCGGAGGCGAGTTTGATATTGATTTGCTCCTTGAGCTCCGCCAGCTTCCGAGCCTTGTCACCCTCGAAGAGCAGTGGGGCGCTGGGGATTTCTTCAGGGGCGGCTGGGATGTGGATCCTCATGGTATTGCTCAGGTTGGATCGGGCTACTGCGGGATTCCCTGCCATGGCGGTGGTGGTGACAGGGGCATTGGGTCGAGCGGATCGGATCGGTCCCATGCCCATTGTTAAACTCATTTGACGCTTCCGCTCTTCAATCATCCGCTGGGCATTGGCCATCATTTCCCGCACCTGCTCGCTCGTGATCTGAGGATTCCCACCATCCTGTGGAGTTTTCATGTTGTCTGAGGGGTAACAAAGAGGACACATTGTAGAATGGATTAGTTTTTTCCCAGGAGAAATCACAGACAGGAATCTCTGCCGTAACAAAATCAGATGAGGGAATGAGTTTTCAAAAACAGCACAGTCGTAAATCCCACAAGATTTTGTTAAAAAGATTACAGTTTCATCCAATAATTTTGAAAATGATGATCTGATCACCTCTGAAATATCAATTTCGCACTTGACTAGATTATTTGTGTCAGATACTTACAGAGTTGCTGTCTACTGGCAAATGTCTACATTTTTGGGAGGTTTGTAATTTTTTGAGAAAATGACTGATGAGAAAATTAAAAATTACTTACCATTACCAACACGGAAGTTGGAATCCGTCTGGGATGCCATTGTGTATAGTAGTGTAACTGCGAATTAGTTGCGTGACGAATAAAACTGTATATTATATAAATAATAGGTTTAAATTTAAAGTATAAGTTAAAAGTAAGCCAAAACGTGAACGTGTAGTTGATTATTGTAGAAGACCATGAAAAATCCAGTTGAACTAATATACTTTTCCAGACAAATTTATATCAGTTGCACCATAAATAGTTGTTATTTTCGATATTGCCTCCTTCAATTCTTCCCCTGCATGTATAATATATGGGTACGTACGTTCTTCCCAAGGCTAAATGGCCATGACTGTTGGGAGACGCGGACGTATGTCTGGACGAACGATAAGGTTTCCATGCAAAACGGGAAAATGGGACGAGAGCTCTTGAATTTTCAAATGTTGGCGGGGAAAGAGCTGCATTTAGTCCGGAGTTTGGTCAGAGCCAATGCAATGCCACAGCGGCACCCGATGACAACTTGATACTTGATACCATGAAGATGCGCCTACAAAATATGCTGGCAACTCTCATAATCCATCCTCCATCTGATTTCGAATTAGAAATTTCACCATATTTCATGAATTACTTCCCGCCTTCAAATTCAAACTCCTCGGAATGTGAATGCCGGAAAAGTTAGCATGATAATAAAAAATGGTCGGAGTAAAATTTAAAACAATAAAAATGTCAAACAATAATGAAAATGACGAAGTACACGACAAGCATAGACAGAGAGTTGATGAAATGAAATAATTTGTCAAAGTCAGTGCGGAACACACGGCTCAGTTCCAGTAAAATGATTTTATTGGGTACAATCAATCTGTGAGAAGAGCCGACATCATCACCGCATACTCATGAACATCGACATTCACAGGTAATTGGGATATCAAAAAGGGGGCTGCTGATGGTTGACTTCATCTCTTTTACAACCGACGACCACGTCGGCCTCCCTTCCTCCGGGTCGAGTCTGACGGAATCGGCGTGACATCCTCAATTCGTCCAATCTTCATATTTGATCGGGCCAAGGCTCTCAAAGCTGACTGTGCTCCGGGCCCAGGGGTCTTGGTCCTGTTCCCTCCCGTCGCTCGCAGCTTGATGTGTAACGCCGTGATCCCCAGAGATTTACACTTCTCAGCCACATCCTGAGCGGCCAACATAGCGGCATAGGGGGATGCCTCATCTCGATCAGCTTTGACCTTCATCCCTCCGGTAATACGAGCAATCGTTTCCCTAAAACCACCACCATAAAGAACAAATATATTTTGTAACAAATTATTACACTTTCTTCCCCTTATCCACTCATTCCAGATTCCCGTACACCCCATCACGCAAATCCACACATGCACGACATTCTAACAAATGGCAGAAGAAAATCCCTTGTACACTCATCATCATCAACCTCATCCTCACATTCTATCATCTCCTTTTCATCATCACATCTTACCTCCCGGACAAATCCGTGACATGAACGAAAGTGTCATTGAAACTGGCATAGATGTGTGCCACGCCGAAAACCGTTTCACCCTCGTTGGCTCGCGGGCCCAAAAATACTTGGGCCTCCTCCTTTGGTGCTCGTGTCTTCTTCGGACCCATTGTAATGGAACACTAAAAAGATGCGTGAACAAAATATCCCACAATGAATTACCAACGAAAAACCGTCAATTCCACCAAGAACAAGCCCACTCTGAAAAATCACTACGGATTCTATATCCTTTGCTCACAATTTATCCTCAAAATTCCGGCGTTCAACTTCCCAGAAGTGCGACCTGAACCTGACCGATTCTCCTCCGTCGTCTCACACAACAGACTTTTTCAGATGGAATGAGACTGACACGAGCACGACGTGCTCCGCAAGTAGTTCCGACTCCGCCGCCGCCTGCACTCCAGCAGCGCCAATTTCAAAACCAACGGCCACGAGCTGCACTACGTCCAGGCGGCCGGCCCATGGCAAAACCCGAGGCCCCCACCCCGGCAGTGGAGGGTACTAAAAGGGCCGCACAGGATCAGCTGATACGCTCCACCTGTTTCCTCCCCACGGGAAGGCCCATCACAACAAAATCCACCTTTTCCACTACCCACCAACCCTGCCAACGGGGCGTACATACATACCCACACACTCTTCCCCATCCAGCACAGTACTCAAACTTCAACTCGCCCATTAGTTCCGTCATATCGGAAGACCCCATTGGTTCGCACTTTCACTGTATATACGGACGAACCAATAATAAGGGGGAACTTTAAAGGGCATAAGGGGGTGCATGGCCCCTTCAATAGCTGGATACATGCATACGTTCCATACACACAAAACATTGCCAACCCTTTGTGCTGCTCTATACACCGCACCATCACCACTGTAACCTTAAGGGATCTTAGCCGAGCAGTAGTGGGGGGGATCCAAGGGGGTTTGTGAGGGTTCACATTTCAAAATCTCCTTCGAGTCTCTATATATGCACATACTGCATGAGGTTCTGAGTCTTCATGTATGTATACATGGGCGCTTCAACGTGTGTGTGTGGGGGATGGGGGATGGCCTAAAGGCTTTCGCCTACTCTTCTTATTCCCTCATCCGCGCGCCAGCCGATCCCCATAGGGACGTCGTCCGCCCGTATGTACGCCCATGACAAGGGATGGGCCGGGTTAATACCTGTGGCTGTGTGTGACTAGACCAGCTGGCTGGCTGACTGGCTAAAATATATATACAGCTCTCGCCTTAGTTAATATCTTCAGATTCCGCTCGCATCCGCCCCATATGTATACATATGCTCCCCTGCGTGGAAGTCCCCCTCGCAGGGCTATGGTGACTCGCGTGGGATCCTACTGCTCCACTGCTCCGCGGCTCATGTACTCTGTGTTTACATATGTATGCATATGGGGGCGCGAGGGATGAAGAGAAAGAGATGATATTATGGCTGGGAATAGAATGAGATGTGGAGCATGGGACTTGCTTTGTGTGTCCCTTCCTAATATGTAGTGCTTTTGCAGGCCATAGGCCTCCTGCCTACTGTAGTGGAGTACATCTCACGTATAACTTCCCCACCAGTACTGCTGTGGCACTGCATGTATATATCGGGCTCGTGTTGAGATATGACATGAGGCAGGAGCAGCAGGAGCAGGCAGGGACTGGGAAGAGCCAGTAGTGTTATAGTGTAGCTGCTCGTTGGAAAGGATTTTGCCTGGTTGTCAGTAGGTGGAAAATGGTGGTCCCAGTCAGAGTTGTTCCCTTGGTTCCAGTTCCGTTCAGCATCGCCTTTCGCCGTATCTTAGAGACAAGTTGAACATCCCCCCCACACACTCTCCCTCTCGGCTAGACCACTTTATTTTCCTATCTCTCAGTCTCTCTGTCTCTCTCTCTCTCTCATCCTTTTTTTTGTATTCTTGAGACTTCAGAGAGAGACTTTTCCGGGAGACATTTCCACGACGAGTCCTAATAATACTAATATTAAATACTACTACTACTACAGCAACAATAACTGCCTGGATCATGGCCAGTTCCGAGGATTTTTTGGACGGAAGTCTTCTGTATAAATAGTGGAAGACTCGGAGCTATATACCCATTATCTCACTTACTCAGGTGATTGACCATCATCATCATCAGCAGCATCATCATCATCATCATCAGCCTCTGAATCTTCATCTTTTGAACATCTTCTTCATCTTCTCCTCCAAAACTCTTCTTCTTGGTTTTGTGTGTGTTTGTGTGTAGTTGTTTGTATGCGTGTGTGTGTGTGTTTTTTTTTGTTTGTGTGAGTGCGTTTGTGTGTGTTTATGTGTTTGTGTGTATGTTGGAGTACTACATAGCTTTGTGAACAACATGACCACTGTGGATGGATGGAAGGGCTCTTGTTTGTGTGTGTATATATTTATATGTATATATACATGGATGGTTGCCTGCTGGAATTGAGAATTGTTTTTATATTATTTATAGAAGATATTATTTTGATTATCATTATTATTATTGTTATTATTTTGGTCGTAATTGTTCTTGCTCGTCAAAGAGTCTGTGGAGGGAAGGGCGGACGTTTTGAGAGAGTAAATATTTCCCCGTGGGCCATGGGGTATAATTACTGTATTGTAAAAGTATAAGTGGACTCTTGTGCAATGTGGAAGAAGGGACGGGATTTCTGAGTTATTAAGTGACTGACTGACTGACTGAGAGAGTGGCTGACGGACTCAAAGGGATGAAAACTTGCATGGAGGAAGGCTCCATGTGATGTGATGTGGTGGGTAATCATTAGTGGAGGACAGTAAGGACTGATCGGGCCCTTTTCTGCCTGTGCTTGTGTGGTTCCCACATAATTTAAAAGTCATTATCCGACGGGATTACCTTTAATATTTTCAAACTGTGAGGGAAGTTAGTTGATGGATAATGTGTGTATGTGTGTGTGTGTGTGTGTGTGTTTGTGAGAGAGATGGGGCAGGAGTGGAATTTAAGGGTTCGTGCGGCCAGTTGACGGGCCATGGTCGGTGGATGCGGGCAACCTCTGCACTACTGTGTAGAGTAGAAGTAAACAAAGGGAATCCTGGTGTGGTGTACCCACTGTGGCCAGTTTTGTTTCTATAGCTCTTGGAAATATTTTAAATTCGTAGCCGTAGTCGATCAAAATCACACCGAGTACTAATACGTCGTACAATTTGTTGCTGGCACGCCCAATAATGTGAAAAGACTCAATCAAGGGATCCGCTGGACCTCGTGAGCGGAAAGAGTGTTTTCACATAATGTTTTTCTGTGCAGCAACGTTAGTATTTCTCCTGGAGTAGGATTAGGCTGCATCAGCTGATATGATGTAGAACATGTTGACTGTTTTTAAAGTTTAAATATAATTTGAATGATACGAGGAAATTTTGAATGTGAATGATCCAAAATCTCAGGTGGTGTTAACTTTTAGATACTGACAATTTACGATTATGAATATTTCGGATTAAATTTGCATTATCCATGGTGTCCCACACATAGCAAGATTTATTTTTATAATGTTTTTTCACTAAAATTTCAACTATTTTAATTTCGTGTGGTGTAGAATAACTTAAACTGAAGATACGGTGCTGTTTACTACTTTTTCGTTCG
The DNA here is from genome assembly GCA_009870155.1 of Pseudobourletiella spinata. NCBI lineage: Eukaryota > Metazoa > Arthropoda > Collembola > Symphypleona > Bourletiellidae > Pseudobourletiella > Pseudobourletiella spinata. The sequence goes on along the minus strand of WJFA01001090.1, from coordinate 12,690 downwards.
CAAAACTGAAATTTTCAAAGTAGAAAACTACGTTTGACATATTAGACTAGAACATTCTTCAGTGGTGGTTATCAAAATATCATTAGTTTGAAGCATGGAATTATTACAAATGCGCTTGACAGTTCGAAGTCAATTTTAGTGTGCGTATAATTCGTATTTACTCCTGAAAAATATTCGTATTCGTATCCGTTTAATTAGTAATTATTCCAGAAAAGTATTCGTATGAGTAATCCGTGTAATTCGTATTTATTCCTGAAAAATATTCGTATTCGTATCCGTTTAATTAGTAGTTATTCCAGAAAAGTATTCGTATGCGTATCCGTGTAATTCGTATTTATTCCTGAAAAATATTCTTATCCGTATTCGTATTCAGTCGTGCATGCATTCGTATCTGGTAGTCGTATTCGGCTATTTTGCTTCCCACCTAAGGCTACATGCTAAATCCATGGTTAGTATTGCGGTGCTAACTCGACGGCGGCCGCTAAACGAACCTGGGCTGAACTGAACCTTGGCTCTTTTTGATTGCCTTGAAAGAGAAATAAAGTACAGGGTTGTGACGAGCTGATTTCGGATAATTCCATGAACGACCGTGTTAACTGCCTGGCATTTGTGTGTGCGTATGTCAGTGTCAGTTGTTTTAATTGAGATTTTCGAAGACGGAGGCAAACCAGTTGTGTGTGAATCGGTCATTTCCAAATAGTGTATTAGGGTGGTCATTGGTCATGTTGGAATCTAAGTGTGTGTGTGTGTGTGTGTGTGTGTGTGTGTGCTTGTATAAATGCATGTGTTTGGAGGGGGGATATTATAATTAATAGTGATTGGAAATTTGAAGCTAATGTTTTGACTTTTTTGTTTGTTTGTTTTTTGAAATTCCAGTAAAGTACCGTAAGGTCGAGGACATGGAAGCCGAGAGATTTTGACCCGCGTAATCCTTAAGTTGCCCCTGCGAGGGGGCATAAATAAGCGCATAATTTCTCTGTTCCTTGGGAAATAAGGAAACTTGGAAACTTTGCGGGTAGGAACAATGGATTTGAAATTACTATTATATTATTATAGTCTTCTGAGCTCATAAAATGTGTGTGATGGACGCTTACACATTAAAAAAATTACATTGTGTGCATGCGATTCAGCTTGAGGTGGATTAGCTTGACTGCAAACAAAGTTGGACGATAATAGCAATGATGATAATGATAGTGCTAATAGTAATGTTCCTCATGAATTTATCACAGCTCCACTTGTGGTCCACGTGTGTGGCTGGTCGGTCGTCTGTCCACGGTTGAGGAGGACTCTCGGCGGGATATCGTGAGAAGAAGGATCGGACAATGGCCGGACAAGCCCGACTGCGTGACCAGTTCGCTGCACTGGAACGTGCGATGCGTGACTGGGAATTGGTGGATTCGGATCGTTTCTCCTTCGAGGATTCGGATCGCTTCGAGGAAGACTCACTGTGTTCATGGATTTCGGAGCCGGAGAGTTTGTGCAACAACTGGCGGGGTTGGAAAAAGTCAAATTTCCCGCCGGCCGGCGGGAATCCCGTTCAGAATAACATGAGCGGGTCCGCGGCGAAGGACTGTGTCGGAGGAGGAGGGGTGGCGGGCTCACTGAGTCATGCCGCGAGTAGTTCAAACCTCAAGAAGATTGACTACCCACCCGCCTTGAGTGGACTGTCGAGCTCGTGCCAGCAGTTGAACCTCGTCGAGTTGGCCGCCCGCCTCGTCGCCTCCCACATCCCCTTTGAGATGGTGGAGAGATTCTACCCGCCGGTTCCGGAGCAACTCCAACTTCGAATTGCCTTCTGGAGCTTCCCAGAGCATGAGGAGGACATTCGTCTGTACTCCTGTTTGGCCAACGGCTCCGCCGAAGAGTTCCAGAAGGGGGAACGCCTGTTCAGGAATGATAGTGTCAGCGACATTCTTCAAATCGGTAAAATTCTCACTTGATTTTTTCTTTTTGGAATTGGAAATGTTTTTTGGATGTTAAAATTTCCAAATTCGTATCCCCGCGCTTTACTCCGTTCTCATGAGAGTATTTTGTGGTGTATTTTTTCAGGCTTCCATCTCAGTGCCACCGTGAAGCCGAACATGCGGGAAGCACACAAAGTTGCTGTTACATTCGACCGCCGCCGGGTGACATCCTGCACTTGTACGTGCAATGCGAGTACGAATTGGTGCGGTCACGTTGTTGCCGTCTGTCTTCATAGAATTTTCCAGGTGAGATTATTATTATTCCGAGGCTGGAGTGAAGGGAAATATTGGAGATGATGCCAGATAATTTTATTTGACCTTGCATCGTGTACATTGACCTCATCAAGGAATGAGGTCTGAATTGATGTCAACGTTTGATGTCAACTATTATTATTGTAAATTAAAGTAATAATAATTATTATTATTATTGTTTCTTTCCAGTCCAAAGATGTTATGTTGCGAGCTCCCGTGAGTGAATCCCTGTCCCGTTTGCACCGAGATCAGTTGCAGAAATTTGCTCAATATTTGATCAGTGAATTGCCGCAACAAATCCTGCCTACAGCGCAAAGGCTCTTGGATGAGCTGCTCTCATCGCAGCGCTCGGCGATCAACACGGTGAGTTTTTTCAAATGAGGCATTATTTTTTTCAGCAAGTTAGTAATAGTATTAAAATTTATTTTTATTATTATTATTAACATTGTTATAATCTCGTTGAATTTGTAGCTCCGTGGAGCGCCGGACCCGACTGCAGGGGCTTCCGCCAACGAGCAGACGACGTGGTATTTGGACGAGCGCACGCTTCACGGAAATATCCACAAGATCCTCATCAAGTTCTGTGTTCCAGCACCCATTGTTTTCAGCGATGTCAATTATCTGAGCAGTGCCGCTCCGCCGGCATCCGCGGAGTGGAGCAGCCTTCTGCGGCCGCTGCGGGGTCGTGAGCCCGAAGGGATGTGGAATCTACTGTCCATCGTTCGCGAGATGTTTCGGCGGGAGGACCGGAATGCCATCCCTCTGCTCGAAATCATCACGGAAGAGTGTCTCAACTGTGACCAGGTGAGGAGAGCGTGTGACTGAGCTCACAGTAATAATAGTTGGGCAGTATGACTAAAGTTTGGAAGTCGTATTTAATTATATAAACATAATTTTTTTAGATATTAGTCTGGTGGTTCAACACGAAGGTCGCTCTTCACAATGGGAGCTCGGGCCATGGGGGGAAGCATCACAGTGTGAATTCCAATGCTCATGCGTGTCAGCATGCCGGGGCATCCCTCTGCGATGAAATTGTACTTCTGTGGCGGCTCGCCGCACTCAATCCCGGATTGTCACCTGATGAACGCTGCATTCTTCATAGCCAGTTCAAGGTAAAATCCCACGCCGCTAATAGTATTCAAAATTTATTTAAAAAATGAATGTAACATTTTGCCGTTCCCGCCGAGCTGTGGTGACGCTGGCGTATAGTTGTGAGCGGAGCTTATTGAGCTTCCTGCTATCCTTTGTCACACACATACGTGTAATATCAAACGTAACACAAAGAAATGAAACAACGTTTCATAATTATATAATCAAATAAATAAATAAAATATTAATAGCTTAACAACCAACAAAACCAATTTAAATAATTTTATATAAATATAAAACAACGTGAAGAAAGAGTAATAGTAACGAATAACTAATTAAAACTAAATAAAATTAATCACATAAAATATTTTACCATAATTTAAGTGAATAAAATAAATTGAATAAAATAATTAGTAATAATTCAAATGAACACATCAAACTAAATGAAATTCTTTAAAAAATTTAAAAAATAAAGTAAGATGATCAAAAATAATTTAAATGAATACAACAAATTAAATGAAATTCTTTTAAAAAAAATGAAAAATAACGTAAGATGATCAAAAATAATTTAAGTGAACACAATAAGTTAAATGAATTAATTACTTAATAATAACTTAAATTAGTAAAGTAAAATAAAATAATAAAAAGTAGTTTAAATAAAATACTTAATACAAATTTAAATAAATAAAATAAAACAATTGATTATAATTTAAATCAATAAATAAAATTGTTACAAATGATGGAATTGATTGAACACATCGTCATTTATATTTTTTCAAGGAGTGGCACATGAAGATCATCGAGAAGGTGTCCAAGTCCCGGAACGCGTCCGTCGGCTCGAAGCACGCCAACAGTTTCAAGAACGACGTGGAGGTGTTCCCCGGCTTCCGCCCCGCCATGGAGGCCTGCTACTTGACCTGGGACAACTACCCCATCCCAGGGATCACCTACTCCGAGTCCAACCTCATGTACCACTGCCCCTTCATGTGCTTTCGCCACCTCGACGGTCACTCCCGCTCCGGGGACACGGGCATGATCCACTCCTCCCATGCCGTGCTCAACAATCCCATTGGGGAGCACCACTTGCTCCACTCCAGTGCCACCATCTCCAGCATCCCCATCGGCTCCAAGCGCCCCCGCAGTGTCGAATTCGGCACCATCGAGAAGTCGAACAACGGGACGACGACGGCGACGACAACGACGACGAATCCTCAATCCGCAGTAGCCAGTAGTAACTCCTCCGGGGTTCATAAGGCCGGAGGAGGAGCAGCCGCCGCAGTCATGCCGGGTCCGTCGTCATCGATGATGATGACGACGTCGTCGTCGTCCACGACGACCACCACCACCAAAGTTTCCGGCAAGTCCGGTGGGAAAGGCGGCAAGAAGCATCATCGGGAGCGAGGGGAGCGGGAAGCCTCAGCAGCTGCAGCCGCAGCTCTGGCCGCCGCGGGAAATTTAGAAATGAATTTGGAAAGTTTCTCACCCATCCTCCCCCTGGGAGCGAGCGGCTTGAAAATCAAGGCCAGTCGCCACCCCTCCCTCGAGCAGAGCTCATCCTTTGATGACGAAGTCCCCGGACCCTCCACATCCTCCTGTACTCCGCATCCCAGCAACAGTAGCAGCACCACCACCACTACCACCAGCAGTAGTAGTAGAAATCACCGCCATGTGTCACCCAATTTGAATCCCGTGGTCGTCGTCGCCGCCGCAGTCGCAGTCGGCGGTGGAGCTATTGAGCGCGACGGTGGCCTCCCTGATGCGCGGCCCAACGCTGGCGCCAACGGCGGAGGCGGAGGTGGTGGTCGGGATGGGAATCGAAGCTCCGTCTCGTCCGAAGGCTTCTGTGAGAACGAAGTGGAAATTGACTCGGATTTGCTCCTCAAGGACGAAGGGGTGGAGCTGGCGGAGTCTTCCGTCGTGTCCAAATTGGACCACCACCACCACCACCAATCCGCATCCTCCTCCACCCCGAGCACCAAGAACACCAGTGATGAGCAGGAGCGCGACGAAGGGGATGGGGATTTGGATGCGGACTCGGACTCGTCCGCGTCGGCGCGAGCCGTCGCCGTCCTCGTGCCCGCCGCTGTCGCGGGGCCTCCGCCCAAGTTCGACTCCTCGGACTCGCAGCAGAGCGGGGACGAGTACCAGCTGTACTACTACGATGCGAAGACCCCGGTGGCGGGGCCTGGTGGAGCGGGCGGCGGGGGCCCTGGCGGGAAATCCCGCGCGGATAATTCCGGCAAGGACGACAACTCCAAGAAGGACGGGAGCGCGTCGTCCCTGGGATTTAATGTGGTGGCCAATTTGAAGCGGATCGAGGATCCCTGGGAGATCCTCTTCGCCCGCGCCGAGGGGCTCCATGCGCACGGGCACAGCAAGGACGCCTGCGTCCTGGGCGTCAAACTGGCAGATGAACTCCTCGCCCACCCGCCGGACCTGACGCTCGACCTGCCCACGGCGCCCACGGGCAAGGGGAAGAAGCGGAAGGTGAACCCGGCGTCGCACCAGATCTCATGCCTCGCGTCCGCCACGCTGGCCAAGTGCGGCTTCCTCTGCACCGTACTCGCGGAGAATCCCGACTACTACTACCTCGCGTTCCACGTGGGCATGTTCGGGCTCGAACTCGCCCGCCCGCCCGCCTCCACCAAGCCGCTGGAGGTGAAGCTGGCCAATCAGGAGGCGGAGCTGGCCCAGCTGCTCAAGCGGATCGCCATCGGCGGGAAGGAGCTGAGCATGATCCGGGAGAAGGCGGAGAATCTGCGGGACGGGAAGTTCAAGTCGCGCGGGGATGCCCTCCTCCCGCTCGTCCTGGCCAACTTTATTTTTGACGCGCTGGTCATGCCCACGAACCGGGAGGGCCGCTGCGCGCTGCAGCCCGGCGTCTACCACTTGCCCACGGACGAGACACTGGGGTTCGAGGCGGCCGTGGCGGCCTTGGGGCTCAAGGCGAACGTGTCCGAGGCGGAGCATCCGTTGCTGTGCGAGGGGACGCGGCGCCAGCGCGGGGATCTCGCCCTCTCCATGCTCCTCCACTACAAGGATGACCCCGAGAAGCTGGCCAAGGTCATGGACAAACTCCTCGACCGGGAGATCCACCAGTTGTACAAAGCCCCCCTCCCGCCCGCCTACTACTCAAATAACCCGCCCACCACCACCCTCCTCGGCTCCAGCTGGGTCAACCGGACTGACAGCAGCAACTCGGAGACTCGCGACCTGAGTCCGTCCTCACCAGCAGCCGCGGCGGCTGCGGCGGTGGCGGCGGCCGCCGCCGCAATGGCGGCAGCAGGGAATTTGCACTTGTCCAGCGGCACCACCACTACCAGTAATAACCAGTGCGTCGTCGTCAACAACAATGGCGGCTCCCCAAATAGTTCTCCACCGCCGCCGGCGGCTGGCGGCAGCGGCCCACCGAATCCCTCTGGAGTGGGTTCGGGCGTGAATGAGTCCTCACCCACGTCCTCCGCCTCCAATAGCCTGATTATTAATGAGCCCGAGGGCGACGCCCACCATGCCGCCCATGCCCTCGCGTCCGAAGTTGACTCGCTGGCCAATCTCCTCCGAACGGCATCCGTGGGCGGGGGTAAGAAGGCCGCGGGCGGGATGATGGGCGGGAGTGGGAATAAGGCGCCGTCCTCGTCGTCATCCTCGTCCAATTCAAATTCCGCGGCGTCCACGTCCCCCGGAGGGAACGGATCGTCGTCACCGCTCACGTCCAGCCCGCCGAACGGTACGACCCGCGAGAACGGTAGTAGCAGCCGTAGTAGCAATAGTATAAATAATAATACAATTTGCAATCATAGTAATAATGATAAAGTTAATGTTAATCAAATTAATACTAAAAGTTTTAATTGTAATTACAATAATAATTATAATTACCCCTCAGGAAATGGCGGGAATGCTGGGAATGGCGGCGGCTGCCCCACAAGTTCATCCCCGGGAACAACTTCCACGTCCAACAGCAACAACAACAACAACAACAATAATAACAACAACACCCCGAACGCAGGAGGGATTGCGACGAATGGGAACGGGGGGATGGCGACGTCGTCGTCGTCAACGACGACGACAACGACAACCTCTGGCGGGGGGAAGACCACGGGGCGGGAGTCGGGGAGGTTCAAGGGGAAGCGGAACTACCCGGTGTTGCCGAACCAACCGTCGGAGGCGGGGGCACACTTCATGTTCGAACTGGCCAAGATCGTGCTGGGGAAGGCGGGCGGGTCGAGCAATCAGAGCTTGTTCACCCAGCCCAGCAACGGGCAGAACCCGCGGGGTCCGCATCGGGCCCTCCACATGTGCGCCTTCCACATTGGGCTGTACGCCCTGGGCCTCCACAATGCCGTGTCCCCCAATTGGCTCAGCCGGACGTACTCGAGTCACGTGAGCTGGATCACGGGCCAGGCCATGGAGATTGGGGCGCCGGCCATTGCGTTCCTCATCGACACGTGGGACTCGCACTTGACGCCGCCGGAGGCGGTGACGATTGCGGATCGAGCCTCCCGCGGGGATGTCAACATGGTGCGGGCCGCCGCGGAGCTCGCCCTCTCCTGCCTACCGTACGCCCATGCGCTGAATCCCAATGAGATTCATCGGGCCATACTTCAGGTACAGTGTGCTCCTCGTGTTTCAATTCTTAATTAATTTTCACTAATTTTAAACTAAATTAATTTTAAATCAAATCAATTTATTTCAATTAAAATGCTAAATTTAAATGGAAATTAAAATCTCGAATCTGTGGTTTGTAGTGCAAGGAGCAGAGCGACGGGATGTTGGAGAAGGCCTGTATCACGGTGGAAAGTGCCTCGAAGGGAGGCGGCGTGTATCCGGAAGTACTCTTTGATGTGGCCAGACAGTGGTATTCCCTCTATCAGAAGGTAGGTTTGCAGTGGGCTTTTTTTTCTTTTTTTTTTAGAAGGGTACTCAAAGTTTTGCGAGACTTGAGATATGAGTGAGCATGTAAATTTTTTAATGTAGAAATAATAATACGACATAGTAATATGTAAGAATAATGTAATATAATAATAATACTGGAGCAACGTTCTGGTTTGTCCTTATCACCACCAGCACTTGCCTCTGGACGCGGACATTTTGAACGAGGAGCTGAATCACCCGGACTCACTCCTGTCCCTGGACAGCAGTCTGGACTCAATGAACGGCGGCGGTGGCGGAGGTCACGTCTCAGTTCAAACGGGTCTCCCGCCAGTAAACCCAAACAATCCGCCGCAGCAGCCCCCGTCGGTGTCCAGCGCCGGGCCGAATGGGCAAAACCCCATGGAAATGTTGGGGCTACCCCCGCCGGGACCCCCGCTGACGCATGGCCACCAGCCCGTCTACCCCATTGCGACACATCAAGTGCCCATGGCAACGATACCCTACGCCGCCGCCCCGTACGGCCAAGTCCCCTTCATCCCGGCCGCCTTCAACCCCGTCCCAGGGAACTTTGTATACGGACAAACTGTCATATATCAGGTAGTTTGAGCTCTGCCGTTAAAATTCGATTTTTTTAAAGTTTTCTCTATTTTTTTAAAATTTTTGTTTAATTTTTTGTAAATTTCGTTTTATTTTTTATAAATTTCGCTTCATTTTTTGTAAATTTCGTTTCATTTTTTGTAAATTTCGTTAAATTTTTTGTTAATTTTGCTTTTATTTTTTCTAAATTTTTCTTGAATTGTTTGTAAATGTTGTTTTAAGCTGTGAAAATTGTAATTACGTGTATTCTGAGCATCTTATGATGATCATGATGAATAATTGTATTAATTGACTCGGTTGGCAATGCTGGCAATGCAGGCGAGTGCATCGAGCAACCCGGGTGTGGCGACGACGACGGCGGGCTTCTACAATCAACAGCAGCAGCAGAGTCAGGCCCAGCCGACGAGTTTCGGCGGAGCCCCGCCCATGCATCAGCAGCCCATGCACAACATGGTGTCAGCCGGTCCGGCCCTCCAGTACTACCCCTCCGTGACGTCCATAACCTCGGCGGGCCCATCGCACCTTCGTCCCGCGGCCCAGTTCTACCCCGTCAGCCATATGAGTATCCATCCAGCCCATGCGGGTGCGCTGAGTAGCATCCCTCCGCAGAACGGTTCGAACGTGGCTGCGGCTGTGATGGCTGCAGCGGCCGCCGGGGGTCACTCCCACGTCCAGCATCCCCACAGCCATGCCCTGGCCACACAGGGCCACCTCGTAGCAATTTCCTCAGGGGGGCCCACGAATGGTCAGGCCATGGCAATGGCCGCCGTGGCCGCTTCCAACGGTCACAGTCCTCACGGCTCCGCCCATCCGCACGGCATGAGCATGGGGGGTGGGAGGCCGCCGGGTCAACCGCAAGTAAGTTTCCCGCCTCCGCCGCTGGTACTGGAATCCGTTACACATAACTCCGCGGGCTACATGGTTGGAATCATTGTTATTTTGTGCGCAGGTGAGCTGTGGATCCTCCCTCATTGCACACTCGGGAAGTAATTTTGTTCAGGGAGGGCCCTTGACCTCGCAGCCGCAGGCCGTCACTCAGCATGTCCCGGGCATCAACGTATCCTGCATTCTGGATCCATCTGGAGGGTCGTCTCAGGCCCGAACCTCGATTTTCCCTCAGGTAGCCAGCAGCCCTTCGTAGTATTTTCGATGGACTGTTTGCAGGGTTAATTCCGATGTGCGCGGAGTGCTCATGCGTTGCCCATTTAATAATCCACAGGGTGGTCGAGATCATTCAAATCAGCAGGGAGGTGGTGGCGGCGGTGGGAATGGTGGAGGGCCGGCATCCGCTGTGAAACTCAAGTATTTATTAGCTGCCTACCGCGTCGGGATGCTCGCCATGGAGACGTTAGCCCGCCGTGTTCACGATGATCGGCCAGCAGCCAAGTTTGCCCGGAACCCGCCGTACGGGGAGGATGTGAAGTGGCTGCTGGGGATTTCGCGGAAGCTCGGAGCTCAGTATCTCCAGCAGTTCTGCATCTGCGCCGTGTCGTCCATCGCGAATCCCTTCGTGCTCCACGAGATTATTCTGGATGCGGCCCTCATATCGACGAGGAATAACCTGGCCTGGGTCTATCAAAACCCCCGCTCCCCGCTCGCTCCGCTCGTTCAGAAGTGTCAGCAGATGTACTTCCAGTGCTTGCACCAGAAGCTGTACCACATCACGCTTTCCGACTACGAGGATTTTGTCAACATCGTCTGCACCGCCCGACAAGCGTTCCATTTAACCCCCGACGGGATTTCACAGTTCAAAGAATGGCTTCAAAATCTTCGGAGGTAATCCCTTTGTTTATTTATTATTTTATTAATTAATTTTTTTCGTATCTAAGATTGTTTTATTTATTAATTTTTTAGTATCTAATATTTTATTTATTAATTTTTTAATTTTGTGTTTTTAATTTACTGTTTTATTGATCCAATAATTTACTTAATAATTCCTCTATTTGGTAGTTTACTGTTTTGTTTACTTAATAATTTTTCTATTTAGTAACTCACTATTTTTATTTTGATTTTATGCCATTCTTACGAGTTCCTACAGAGTTTTGAAGAGTTGTAATGCTCAAAATGTTTTTTTTTGTGGGGATTTTTCCAGGTCAAAAGCTTGCAAGAAGGATCTCTGGGCTCAGATTACTTCTGCTCTCCAAGCCAATCAGAAATGATGCACGTACATCTTAAGTTACTAAAAGATTTCCACGGTAATCCTTTTAATGAGGTGGTGACATCGTTTCAACCAAGTACTGTTTTGTAGTAGTAATAGTAGATAATTATGATGATGATCATCACCATCATCATTATCATCCTCGGGAAGATTCACTCCACGAGAAGCTCGTAATTCTTTGCTTCAGTAATCGTGATGATGATGATGATGATGATAATCCGCTCGCTCTCGGCAGATAAGTTGCATCTCTTCCGGAAAAGTTTTTCTGAAGCGGAGATATACATATATACACACGCATATGTATATAGTGTGCGTGATTTGAACGGTACTATGTGTTCAGAAATGTTGTTGTAAAAATCAGGAATAATTCTCGCATAAAATGGCATCGACGAGGCCGAAGGCAAATCATTTTTTCTACGAAAAAAAAATAATAATAATATTAGCAGTAGTAATAATAATAATAATAAGTATTATTATTATTATTATAATTACAATAACCTATACCCACTGCGTTTTTCACACAAGTTATTATCAGAATGTGAACTTAACGAACTGTATATAATTAAGGTTTTTATAGAAACTGCTACAAATAGTACGTGCGGAGTAACAAAAACAAGAGCGTGTAGCGCCGCATCGCACAATTCCGACGCCACGCCCTGTGTAAAAAAAAAGAGAAAAACTTGTATATACATTATTGTAGAGGTTTAGAATATATTGATAATAGTAGGAATAATAATTATTATTATAATTATCCGTTATGTAATTTAGAATTGTCGTCGTCGTCGTCGTCCTCGGATCGTCGTAGTCTGAAGCGCAAAAAAGAAGAATCTCATAAAACAATTTAATTTATTTGTACGTACATAAATATACATATATAGATTTGTATATATGTATGTGTGTTTCTGTCCATCGCCTATGCTTCCCTCCTATGTTATGTTAGCTAAATATCTCTGATTCTCCATCCCTTTGTTATTATTACTATTATGATTATTATTATCATCATTATTATTATTATCCTCATGTATAATATGGAAACTCTTGTAAATCACATCACGATTTTATTATTCTAATTTATTTATTATTTATATACTCTCTCACTCTCTCTCTCTCTCTCTCTCTCTATTTACTCGCGCCATTCATTTCTGTCGTGCGACCAGGTACTTCCGCTAGTCCTCCTCTCCGCCCTGCTGTTGTCCCCATTTGAGTGCATAATGTTGTACAGGGTTCTCCAGAATATCCCGCTCCCGCAAATTGTAATTATTATTATTATTACTATTATTATTCTTATTATTATTTATACTCCTTGTTCCTGCAAGTAGTGTTTTTTTTACCGTCATCTCAATCCTCCGTATGCTTCGTGGCTCTGTTATTTTCAAGACTGCCCGCGTGTGCATGCATAAGTGGCAAGGCTTCCCAACATTTGCCTGATTTCAGTTCAACAAGATTTCCTCAAGTATAGCAAACACTGAAGGAGTTGGACGAGAGCTGCTCCCCCATTAATTATTATGAATGAGTTGTCATTTCCAGTGGTGGCTCAGAAGGCGAGGGGATTTTTGAAGTTTGGGCTGAAGCCTCAAAATTGTGACCTCTCCTCAAAATTTTTTGTCAGAATAAGGTTACAGAGTTTGATTCAATATAAACGGAAAAAAATAAGGCCATCCAAATTTGTTGTGTGCATTTGCCAATATATAAAATTAAATGTTTACATTTGTCTATATTTTGAAATGTTTACAATGGTCAATATTTTTCAGTGTTTAC